>LSSN01001852.1:0-18056 GCA_001970855.1 Smittium culicis
CCAAAACTCCGAAAGCAATAAGCCTAAATCAAAAGTATTCAAATTACTGCGACTTGTCGAGAATGGATATGTGAACGCATCCTCGCTATTAGAAGCTGGAGGCGTAACTTCTGAACAAGAAAGAAACATAGTTTTATCTCTTGAGGTTGGCCGTTTTAAATGGAGAAGACCTGAATCTCAACTTTCTGGTACTTGGGTGCCACTATCGCGTGCAAGAGCTTTATCAGCAACTTGTTCATTAACAAATAGAGTTGGCGTATTTTTAAACGATAACTTAGAATCGTATTTCCCTTCCCCGCTTCCTTCAAGCTTCATTCGACACATAATAATGCCTTATCTCGTTCCAGAGCTTTTACCTAGCGTCATTTCTAGTAAACTTGACACATCGCCTGTAAAAAATATATTACCGCCTATCTCACAAAACTCAAGTCTAATACAACCCGCATCTAATAATGGACCTCTAAATAATACTAGAATAATCTCAGCTGAGCAACCTAATCTAGTACAACCCCTTGATTTTTCTCGGCTTGATTCTAAAGACAGCCTACCTAAAAATAGCCATCCATCAATAATAAACACCCAATTTGGCACTCATGGTTTAATGAGTAATACCAACCAATTTTCAAATTTTACAAACATTTCCCCATCTGTAAACTCCTTTGTCAACGGTACCAATAAACCAGAAATCTTAACTAAAATATGCACCGAAAAAATACAATCTAACTTTGCAGCTAGTATCACACCTACAGTCCCAAGTAAGACTGATAGCGCCAAAACCTCTCAAACTAAAAATCAAAGAATTAGCATATCTACCACTGACAGTAACTTGGATCACTTCCAGCAGATGTTGAACAAAATCAATCAAAACATTAGCACACTAATAAATAAAAAAAAGTTAAAGGAGCAAAAATCAACTAGCGATGAAAAGTCTAGCGAAAAAAGCAACGAGGCACCGGGTGCCAAAACTAAAATCACCAGCAGATTTAACCCACAGCGCTTATTAGAGTTCAAAAATATCCTTGAAAAATCTTCAACTTTTCATTTAAACCGCAAAAACCAATCTTTAAATAAAAGTAAAATATTTAAAAAATCTTTACTGTCCAAAAATTGCCATAAAATCAGCTTGTGTCATAATTATTTCGATTTCTTTTTTGTTAACCTTCTTCCTCACTGCAAGCTACACACATTTAAATATCATATGATTAGAGGCTCTTCAATAAAACCAGAATTAAATGATAAGCTCTACAGTAAAGTATTTCATGGATTACCTAACCCAGAATTGTTTTTACCTTTAGACTTGAGTCAGTTCAAATTTTTTCTCTTGAATAGCCTATCAAAAAGAAAAATAAGCTTATTGTCGCAGGATCATAAAGATTCGGCAAATAGCAGCTATAATGATTTTTATAAATGCAATCGCAATTTTTTGCATTTTGAGTCTCTTGGATGCTGCTCGTTTTGTTGTTCAGATTGTCTAAATGCTTCGATATTTGCATTTAGATCCCAACTAAGTGTTTTTCTTTACGAGAAATTCATTTTGAAACAAAGTAACACAGAAAATTTAAAATCAGCTGAAAAAAATATCTCTGGTCTGCGCAAGTTCATAAAATTTTTAAACAAAATGCACCAAATTTCCATAAATCCGCAAAATGGTTCCAGAAGGCGATCTTCTGCTAACAAATAATATCTCTTTGCTTGATAGAAACTAACATACCCCTCCCTATCCTAGAAAACCGAAGCATCAAGCAAACCTAATTACTCGCTGCATATGTGTACTATTAAATTAATTTAATCTTCTATTGATTTTCATAGCCATTTTTGCTTTTTTTTTCAACTAATTTATTTTTTAATTAAAAATAAAATACATTAAATCGACTATTTTTTATCTTACTACAATCTACTGTTATATATAATTATATATATATTTGAAAAGCAATTACGCATCACCTTTTTTTATCGTCTTGGAGAGATATGAGGGGGCTATGCTTATGGACAATTCACCATCAATTTCATCAAGCATTAAGGATTTTATTTCATAAAATAATGATAAATTATTTCTGGACTTTTACAAAATGCTCGTTAACTAAATATCTATTAAAAAATCTTCCTGATTTTAATTTAATGTCCAGTTTGCTCTGTTGACGAATGTCGTTGCAAAAAAAAAAAAACAAAACAAAACAAAAAAAGTAACTCCAAGATTAATAACAAAACAGAATGCGCGAGTATTTAAATACTATCAATTTTTTGCTTAACCCTTTCCCGTCCAACACTCTTTAAAAAAATTAATTTATTTATTCGCTTATGATTTAAAAGTAAATGTATTATTTGAAGTTTTTGATTGATAAACCAAAAATTCTTAAGGCCTCGGAAATAAAGTGCAACAATTGAATATAGTTGGCTATATTAGGTAGATCAAAAATAGTCTACCGCCCATGAATGGGTTAAAAAATTCATGCAAATTATAATTTTGTTTTTTTTCAAAAAAAAAAAAAAAAGTATAGAAGCAATATTTTTTTATCCATCTGAAAAATAAGTAAAACTCCCGCACTTTTATACTTATTGAACATAATTTAGCTTTATTTTTATTTGGAAAAAAATTAGAAGGATATCTATCGCATTAATTTTACCCAATTACCAGCTTTTTTTTTTCTGTTTTTTTTTCTCTATTTCATGGGTATGGTCAGTGATACCAGATTAATCGGCTGCTAAGCTATAATCTATATATTTACATGTTAGATACTTTGTAAAAATAAACAATTTAATAGCCCTTAAAAATCTAGAGTTTATTTGATAAAAATTGATTATGATTTAATCGTACTTTAATGGTTGATTTATATACTCAAATAATAAGCTGCCAAACAGTAATAAATATTCTACTGCCATATAAAAAAATATGGTTGACCACTAGAGTAGTTTTTGTATGAAGTAAATTATATAATTGCCTCTTTAGATAAACCGATATTCTAATAACATTATTGCCCCTCACGATTAATTTCAATATTTGCCTTTTTTTAATTCCCTGTGTTGTCTTCATTAACAAATTAGCTATCATTTTGTTATTGAAATAAATATCAAAACATTCCATCCTGTCAATATAACGAATATATATGGTATTGCATATTTTATATAATATTCCAATTTATCCATACTCTGTTTAATCAAAATAAATTAATAATTCAAGTAATATTCAAAAGAAAAAAGGTTCTCTATAATTTTGTTCATAAAATATTTCTTATTTGATCTTTGATCTTTGACCAGGCATTATTGCTTTTTTTTTATATATTTTATCATATCTAACTGATAATTTTTATACACTATATATTCACTTTAAAATAAATCTAAAAAATTAACATGGTTACTACCCTTTAGCTTGGTTACTCAATTAATTATAATATTATGCCGTTAATCGCATATTAATGATTGCTAAACAAATTTATAATTACCCTTGGAAAACTAGAAATTGGTTATCCAGCTCAATAAGATTCTATTTAAAATCAATTCTGTCCCTATGAATTTAATAAATAATAATTCCCCATTTGAATTTTTATTTTTCGATACTCATAATAGATTTCTAGAATTTTGTGGTTTTTTTCTAGAAACGAATTTAAAACGCTAATTATTTATCGTTCAAATTTATCTGCTTCAATTTATTTATTATAATTTTTACAGTCAGTATAGATCTTTTTTTTTTCCTTTGGCACTAAAAAATGGTGGTTTAATCTCTTGAATTATCTCGTAGTTAAATTCCTATTTGATTTATAACTTAATTGGAACTTTATTAACTTTATGCTATCTCAAAATTTTTTCCCTTACATCTTAAATGCAATGTATAATTAAATATATCGATTAATACCTTTTATATTTTCATGGCTTTGATGAACTTTACATTCAAAGAAAGTTTGTATTCAAGGATAATAAAGTATATCCTATCTATATCAAAACTAAACAATGTATTATATGCCTTCTTATAAAACGTTAATATATCATCCCATTCTATACATATATCACAACTTAAAAAGCTTTTATTTTTATAGACTATGTTCTAATTTTGAGTATATCATTGATATTTTGTGGAATTACTTTTTCTAAAAGTATCTTTCTAACACTTGAATCTGATTTCGTCCAAAAAAAATTCTGAGAAACTGGGTTATGTTCCTGCTATCATAGTAGTCGAAATAAAAGGGCTAAAAATTATAACCTACCAATTTATAGATATTGTGAAATAAAAATTCCAAAAATACTTTCATTGAGCTATTTTCTATTAATTCAAGTTTTAATGAAATTTATTATACTCTTTCTAGATTTATTTTTTATTTACGCCTTTCTAAATTGAAAAAAAAAAATCATTGTTATGATATATATAAGAATTTATATCCATAAACATCTTTTTTGAAAACTCGCTTTTTTTTTTTAGATTCCATTTCTAATATATAGGTGAATTTTGATCATCTCATCTTTTTTTAAAAGAGAATTAAATTTTTTTTTTATATTAACCTTATGAAGCTAATCCTTACGAATTTATATAGCTTTTTTTATTTAGACAGGTTTACAAGTTATAAAAACTTCTATTAGCTAATTTACCATTTTGCGGATTCGTCTAAAATAACTCCATAGGATTTAACAGATCTAATATATTCAAAAAAAACTTGAATCAAAATTTTATATGAATTTTATATATTTTATTTTAAATTTATTAGGAATTTTTTTGAGGATATTTTGCGATATTTACTTACATTATTTATGGCGATTAATCAAAAAATAAATCTAGTAATGATCTTGGATCTATAGTTTGATCAAAACTTTAAATAAAATACTTTTTTATGCATTAATATTTAAAATATATATCTGCATAATTCTTATAGATAATTTTAAGAGCTCATCGTTAAAACTACCTATTCATACGGTGAAGAAAATTAACTTTAATTAATAATGATAATAAAATTAAACTCGTATATAGTTCAAATTTAATTGCATGATAAATTGAAAAATTGAGAAAATTAGATATATTTTAAGGATACTAGAACAAAGAATAAAATTTAAGTTTGCGATATTTAAATTATAGATTCAGAACAGTTAATAAGACTGAATTTGTGTTTAAATGCTTATCCATATCATGACGATGGCTAATTTTCTGATTTTTTACCTAGTTTTGACACATTGAATATGTTTTTTTAATTATTATGCATACTGAGATTGTCCCAAAAACAAATTAATGAGTATTTTTTCTTATTATCAGTTCACTAACACTATTTTATTTGAGCCTAAACGTTTTATTAAAGATAATATTAATTTTTTTGGCAATAGCAAATCTTTTATTGAGTTTATAAATTAACATTTAAAAATATTTCCTGGATTGATATTTTTTAGATTTATAAAGAGGTTGATTCCATATATTTAAATAAAAAACTAGATAAACTTTATTAAATATTAAAAATATCACGAGTGATATCATAATATTTTGATATAAATCAATAAATTTATTATTTGTATAGTTTATTAAATTAATATTATGTATACGGAGAGAGACCATTTATCTGTTAGAAAAAAAATTCAATTTACTAAATTTAGAACATTATACGTCATCTAGTAGTGTATTGAAAAGTAATATAATAATTATTATTTAATATTGAACTTTAAAAAAAATACTAAAAATATATAACAAAGTACGTAGTATATGCATTTTTATCATATCTTTATTAGAGGTACACTAAAAAAAATAAATTAAATGTTTTGAATAATTAAACTAATTTAAATAATTTAAAAAATATAATCCGATAGACTGATCTAAATAGACTAGGAGAGCTAATTAATGGATTGAAAATGGTAGTACAGAAATTAATGTAGAAGAGGGAATACCCCCAAAGATACAGAAACTCTTAATATTGGCGAAAATATATTACTAGATTATTCGTTGTGTACCTTAAAGTACCTCCAAGGACTTAATAACATAATTATGAATATAGTCAAGGAATTTTACAAATCTGTAGGATCTAAGAATTTAAAGAAAAAATATAATTATATGCTATAATTAGCAACATAAAATAATCTGTATATCTGCTCAATGAAAATATTTTGAGGTTACAAAGACAGCTACGGTACAATATGGTGCTCAAATTACCATTTCCCAAGCAACTGTAATAGCCCAATCATAAATAAGATTAAACCGCCCCTTTAATTTTGTATTAAAATCAAATTATATTTTCCTTAGGTATATTTATTGTTTAACCTCGTACTATTGGGAAGTTGGAATTTTAAATTTTTTGCTATTTTTATTCCTGAACTGTCTTTTGAATTATTTTTTTAGCAATAAGTAAAAATTTATCTGAAACTTACGGAAATACGCACAATTGATGATTTTTCTTAATGATACTAGCGAGATAGTGTATGATCTAAGGAATATTTATGCGTATTATCGCAAGTTTTATGAGACAATTCCTATAAAAAATCACAAAATTTATCTCACAGAGCCGAATTTAAAACGCCTTTCAAGTAATTAACACTCTAGATATCCATAAGTAACTATTATTAACAGAATTAAGAAATATTTATGACCACGAAAAACTGAATAAGTTATCGCTACTATAAAAAAAGTTGGAAATACAAGGGTCTGTAAGCTTTTTAAACATTCATAGAAGCATTTCACTTGTCAAACTCACTAAAGCTCTACTTTAAAGACTTATATTACTCACTCTCGCCATAATTCTGAAAAAATCACATAGTATCGAGTTTTCCATACATGAGCAAAAGAAATTAAAGGGGAAGAGTAAAAGTGAGAATATAAATTCATCCCACAGCCTCTCAGTTGGATACAAAATCAAAATTTACAAGAACAAAATCGGATAAAGCCGGGGATATACAGTCAAATATTCACCCCCACCCACTATTTAGTTAAGTAATCACAGGCTGGTATTTATTTGAGAATAATGAGAAAGTTTTAGAGAAAAAAATTTTTATAAGATCGATTTTCTCAGTTTCATACGTATATTTATCAGAAGGAAAGGCTTATATATTTCTTTAAAATTGAAGGAATATTACATTATATAATTATTCAAACGAAATGTCAAAAAAGTTTACTTTTTGTTTGTAACCGTCATTAATAACAGTATAGATTACTTCTACTCAATATATCAATTTCTAAACACATCTTAAACAAGGTGCTAAAAATTTTCCTTTATTGAGCTAGAAAATCGACGATTAGGATATTTCCTATCCGGAATATCTACCCATAATATCATATTCAAATAATACACCTGATAAAATATAGGAGAAGTTATTAACAAGATATCAGAACTCTGTTACTTAATTAATCGGGAGAAATCAGATAATATACCTAGATAACACATCTTTTGATTTTTTAATCAAGATATATTCACATGAAATGAATATAAAGGTACCGAATCAAATTTTTGGAACCTCAGCTGAGAAGCGGTGAAACTAATGAAGAAAAGGAAGAGCCCCTTGAACCATTTATGAAGCTTTGTTAAAAAAGCTCAAACCATACCTTATTATCTTTTAACAGGTCTTCTAAAGCTAAGAAGATTGGTAAAGCTCAAAAATATATGTCTAAATGATGTATTTTGTCTAATTTTGACAGAATAATTAGCTGAACCTGTAGTCCAAAAATTACAGTTTTGGAAAGTAAATTTAGTCGAATGAAATGGTATGCTATTCCTACCTGAGACCTCAACGGTGGAGATATTTCACTGATCCTGTAATAAGATATTGGGATAATTTGTGGAATTTTAATTTTTCTTTGTGTTGTTAAATCCGTTAAAAAAATATGACTTGTATCAAAGCGAAAATACTATTAACAATATTATAAACTCTATGTACCCGGGTGTGATTGGTTGTTCAGTGTTATTCTACTCATAAATAAAAACGTATCTAGCGTAATTCAAGAAAAAAATAAGATCAAATAACTCAGCGTCTTTACTCAAGATGCCTGAAGATATTAGCATTAGTTATTCTTCATTTTAACCAGAATTATATTGAAGTGTGATCTATTCAAAATGAGTCAGAAAAATTATTTAAGTAGCCTGGCCGCTCAAATTATCGAACAATATCTGAGGGATATTTTTATATCTAGGTAAAAAGTATGGAATGCACGATTAAGACATGTTCTGCTTCAGGGATATATAAGAAAATGGTAGAGTACTACAGATTGCTCGAAGATCAGAAAGCAGTATGTATGAACTCTATGATGATATAAACATTGAAACGGAATAATCCTTACTGTTTTCAACCGTGGAATATGATTTCATAACTAATACGAAAGGTCATGAAATAACGCTCAAAAATACGTCTAATAGACTATAAAACAGTTCAATGAATCAACTAAGAGCATGAAACCATTAAATCTACCATAATTTCAAAAAAAAAACTTTTATGGCACGAAAATGGGTATAAAAAGCAATAGATATCACTGTTAAATTCTGCTAATCACCTCTATAAGATCTAAAAAAGGAAAATATTTCTAGCAGCAAAATCAAAAAATATTCTTCTGCGATTTTCCTGCGTACATAAAATTCATCATAATTAATCGAAAGCGATTTTTAAAGGGCATTATAGAATAAATTTACAAAATTTTGATTAATATTTTAATAAATCAATTATAAAAATTGATCCGATATTTATATAATTAAAAAATCTAGGATTTAATGAAGAATAGAAAACGAAGGTTTTGAAATCTAATAAATATTTGTTATTCGTGGCATGTGGTATTTTAAAAGAGAGCGATAACCTCCATATAGACGAAAAAAGATCAGCCATAATATACAGTGTCTATAAAAAAAAGGTAATTTCTCGCAAGGAGAAGATGAATGGTATGAAGAAAATATGATTACGCTTTATCTACTCGCACTAAAAAAAAACTTATGTCCTTTGGAAGTCTACCGAGTATAAAAATTGAGAGTTCCAATATAAATATACCCTAAATTTCATAATCGAAAATAATCTGATGATTAACAGTAATAAAATATGCCTATATTGGTCTTGATAAACTCATTGGTGTATCTTTTATGAAAATTAAAATCAAAGACATATCTAAATCAATATTTATTTTAGCTACTATAGCTGCGATTCCTCGAGGTAAACGGTGAAACTATTTTAACTCAATCCTTCTGGTCTATCTACACGATTTTTGATTCGTACTACCGTTTGTAAATAACTTCAAATAATAAAATTAAATCAAGTTATTATGACTTTGGATAAAATTAATGTGACATCACTGAACGTCGTATAATACGAGTTTAATCTAGACTATAGCGAAAATGAACTATTATTAAACTAGGGGTGGTTTCATATTAAAATATCAGACACAGAGCTAACAGATATTATCATAGATAAAAATGATAATGAGACTTACAATGCGAACTTTGGTAAGGAATATGGAAGATTTTTTTTTATAAGTTCGATATCACATAATAATGATAATAGAACATAATATGAACCCATAACTAGAATAAGAATATATGATGTTAGAAATAGATTAGGTTAGTTATCATTATCATTATTGTTAACATTTTGAATTTCTAAAGAATATATGAGTATATAGAGTTTATTGATAATCTAAAACTATATTTCAACGGTAAATATTAATTATGGAACTAGAGATGATTGAATTTCTGATAATAAAAAATGATATATATTAAATACTTTCAATAGATAAAAAATCATGTTTTAAACTTATTCAGATCAATAGTCACAATAGATCGATGTATGGAGAGGAAGTGATTAATTGAGATTTAGAACTCTTGGAATTATGGATTACATAATAGTAGTATATATAAATAAGGTAATTATTTTTTTATGAGAAATTTTTTTAATAATATCTTAAAAGTATTATTAATACTATTAAAAAATATCTAAAAGGCTAAAAATATAATTTTCAACCAACTTCTCTCCACCCATCTATCAGCTTCATACACGCTAATAATTTGTTTAAAGGAGCTTGTGAATCACAAATAATTTTCAATACAAGTGTTCAAGGCACGCGGATGACGTTCAAAAATTATTTCAAAAGAGCCAAATCAAAACTAGTTTATATATTGTTTAACTACCCCCCCCCCCTCAAAAAAAGAGTTTTTCAACTAGCCCCAAGCGGACTTCGTTGATATTCAAAAGTAAAATTTTTATGTCAGAACTGATCGACGTCATCATTAGCTTGCCGATCGTCGATTATCGGTGATTTAGCCCATCGGCTGCAGCTCAGAAGTATGCGGTCGACCGTCTCAGCCACACACACGTTGCAGCAGGGGCAAAATTTTTTTGAATTTTTGGTCGACGATTTTCATGTTCGACTGGTGAATGGCAGCCCTGAATGTGCCCATACACATTTTCCCAATGTCTTGAAGGCGCAGCTTCAGGTCCGGATACATTGCTTGAAGTTCAACCCAGTTGCCTTTTTTGCCAACTCTTCGGTCCACCGTCCACCGGTGGATGACAGACCGGTTATTTCGTCGTTTCCGGTCGGTTATCGTGATTATAGTCTGATCTTTTGAATTTTGTGCACTAAATTTTTTGGTCCATCGGGCGCTCTCGGCGACCCAGGTTGTCATCCAGGCCTTCAACGGTTCGTTGAATGAGGTCGGCGATCCATGTTTTTGAAGGTTGGCCATTTGTGGTATGCACGCTAACTGGCTGTGCTGGTATTTGTGAACACCCATGTTATTCCCAGTTCGTTCCTGATACGCTCGATGGGGGCTGGTTTACTGATGTTTGCAACCATTCTGATTGCCTTGTCGATTTCTGACTGTATGGGCTTGCATCTGGCTTCGCTCATTCCAAATGTCTTTCCAACTGTGACATCAAATTTGCATAAGAATCGAATGGATGAAATTTGTTTTGATGGCTGTCAAGCACAAAAGACCAGACCATGAATCTTTATGCAGCGTATACAGCCTTCATGTTCTTGTTTTTGTTTATCTTGATTGGTCCAGATACACTTCACCTGCTATTCATGATATAGCTCAAGTAGGTGTACTCGTTAATATTAGATGAGTAGAGTAAACTAAAATAAATTCTGTTTTCAGAGTGAGTTGGTTTGTAATGAGCATGGAGCTTGTTATATTTCAGCTATTTTTTTTTTAGCTGAAAATCAACTTTTTTTTTCAAAATTTATTTAATATTTGGAAATGATGTGTGTATTTAATGAACATTTATTAGTCTCCAAAAAAAAGGGGGGAGGGGGGGGTAAAAAAAAAGAATAATAAGTAATAAATTGTACAGAAAAGAGCAAGATAAAAAATAGGCAAGTTGTATAAGTGGGTGGTGGTTAGAATAGGGCGAGTGATGACTGGTTGTAGTTGGGTATAGAGAGCTGAGGGGCAGATTCAATGGAGTCCAAGAATTTGTAAACGTTAAATTTATATAATTCGTCAGGGTCAACGACATCTTCAGTGATAAAGGAGAAGAGCGAGTTGTCGAGTAGTCTTTCGAATTCGACTTCAGAAAGGATTTGATGCGAGTTTAAAGAGAAACTGCCTTTGTATGAGATAAGGGAGTTGTCATAGACATTATCGTTGCAAATGGCGTTTTGTTCAGCTGGAGCTTTAATTTCAGCGCCAAGGGATTCCAGGTCCATTCCCCAACTGAATAGTAAACCAAGGAGAGTGTTTGTATCATTGACTTGGGCCAAAGAATTAAAAATGATGGCGATGTTTCCTGTACCTAAGTTTACATAAATTAGCTCAAGGTTGCTGGAGGAGAGTCTTTCAAGGAGGCGGTTTACATAAAGGATTTGGTCATTGTTAACTTTTAGAATTTTATCTGTTAAAGCAGTCAAGTCAGAAAAGTGGACAGAATTTTCATCGACAAAGAGGTCCAAATCCAATTTTTTGTTTTGGGGGAGCAGTGGAACGATCAAAACAATTCTGTCATTGGGGAGGGTGGCTTTAGTAGACCATATTTGATGGTGTTTTTTTTCGATTTGGGTAGGGATGTTTTGTGTAGCCTTTTTAGGTGAAGTGTTTTTAATAAATCTAGTTTTATCCAAACGAGGTTTTTTTGGAACGAGGGTTGAAACAATGTGTCGACTTTTTGAGCTCGAGATAGTTTTTTGGAATCTATTTGGACCTTCAGCACCGCTGTATTTTAAAAAAATTAACCTTCCATCCGATAAGGTAGACAATAGGGATTGATGGTTGAGAGAACTTCTGAGGTTGAATGCGAAGGTTGATGCTTTGGAGTTAAGCTGGGAGCGGAAGTTGTTGAAGAGGGAAGCCCAGCTATTGTGTGAGCTGAACCTTGAGTTAGAAAAAGTAAAATTCTTAAACTGAGCTTTTGGGAGCTCTTTGAAAAGGTTGGCTTTAGGGGCAGTGAATCTATAATTTCTGGATAGATTGATGAGTTTATGTTTCCAAGAATAATTTAAATTGATGTTTTTGTTTCTAAAGAGAACATTGCGATTAATAGCGGGTCTGGCGGATATATTAACTTTGGCTTGAGCGGGTTTAATCGAATATTTTTCATGAAATTTGAGCAAGAAGTTAATTAGTCTATTTGGTGTGGGGCCAGGTGAAGCATTTCCAAGTTTTGTAGCAATTTTCTTAAAGGTTATGCTGTTTGATAAATTGGTAAGGAGGGAGTCTAATTTTCCAAATATTTGTTTTTTAATATTTAGGATAAAATTTGAGCGGGAAGAGTTGAAGAAAAAACTGTTTGAAGGTTTTGGGCCCGTAGAGTATGAAGCGTGTTGAGAGAGAGCAAAATTCTTAGTTAAGAGATAAGGATCGCCACGAGTGAAGAGTGAACCAGCCTTCAGGCCTGATATTTTCTTGTAGGCAAATTTTCCAATACATGGATTTTGGGACAGGCCAGAAAACTTGTATCTCTTGGCGTTTTTCAGGAAAGTTATGTTAATGAAGTTGTGAAACCCCATTTTCTAGGGTATGAGAGAAAGTTTTAAAAGCGATTTATGATGGTTGGAGCAGATAGGTGGTAGGGTAGGGATGTTGAGAGATATAAGTACATTTGTGGATGAGTATAATAAGAATAAAGCGCTAAGGCTTTTGATAAAGAGATAATTCTTTTTAGAAGTGCAAAATCAGCAGCTTAAATATGTCAATTATTTATTGGACAATTATCTTGGTGGCTTTTTCAATTCAATTATCGAGTCTATTGGTTTCTGTTTTAGTTCTAGATAAATAAAAATATACAATAATTGGCTAATTTATTCACCAGGGACTAATCAATTGGTGGATTAATTAAGGGGGTATGTATTATAGAAGGAGAAGGGAGATTAATTAGGTAAGAAGGAGAAGGAATGCTGACAAGGAAAGAATTTCTTGGCGCAGATAAAATAAACAAAGCGTAATTTTGGGAGGGAATGCTAAGCCAATAGTAATCAGGAGTAATTGCGCAGGGAATATTTGGCCGATATGGACAGTGCATTTTTTTGGGCTGAGTAGTTTTGATGGCTTTTATCAGGCAGACCCAAATTAGCTTACAGATTAGATGGTATATTTGCTTGGGCTAAAATGCTTTAAGTTTGAAATTACATTAATTTTGTCGAGTATATTGGTGTTTGAGAGCTTATTTATTAAGGCTTATTCAGAAAGTCAGCTCTTCCATACACTCAAGGCTATTTTTTATAGCTCTGGAGATTAGTATTTTAGTTTAGCTGTAATGTAGTAACTGCCGAATTTCAAAGCCAAATAGGCATTGGACTAAACTCTTTTTCGTCCAACACTCTTATAAAATACTAAATTTATGATTCGTTTATAATTTTGAAGCAAATATACTATTTGCTGATTCTTATCAGTACACCAATAATTATTATGGACTTGTAATTAAAATATTTGAGTTCAGCGCTGTTGGCTATATTTCAAGATCGAAAATATTCAAATACCAGGTTAACTTTTACAGGCGAGAATTACAGGCTAATTACATCTCCTTATAAGAAATAGGATCTGACCAATAAGAGCTATATACTGCTGCTCCGCAGCAAATGGGATGAGGTGATGAGGCGATCAGTAGCGTTCAGATAAAGGCGAATAAAACCAACCAATAATCCCTGAATGTCATAAATCAGAAAAGATAAAATCAATAGAAATAATACGAGCTCAAAAGACGCTGAGTGTAGCCAATGGATTTTGTATTTAAATTTCACTGAGTTCAGCATCGCCAATAGTTAAAATAGGCAGCAGAGTATTGATTGATACAGCCAATGGAAGTTAGAGTGAATATCAAATTATAGTATTCAGCTTTTTATAGATAAACAAAAAAGTTGGTACCCAGCGAATAACATCGAATAATCCTTTTGATAGTATATCCATACTTCTGTCTTTACAGCTACTTGACTTATTGCCAACTCTTTCGCTTTTATAACACTTTTTATTACTATTTTGCATTCATTAATTACCAAAAAACTAGCACGGCAATGGAAGATTCTCAAATAGGTCCCAATTCCCGGCGAACCTCTAAAAGAAATTCAAGTTTAGCTAAAGATAGCTCCGAAACCACGAAAAAGAGCTCCAGACGAGTCAACTCGAAAACTAAAGATGAAAATATTTCCAACAGTGCAAAAGCCGATCCCAAAGGCATCAAGCTTGATACTCATTCTGCCCTAAAAAACTCCCAGGTTACTCTGGCTCACCCTAATACTCTTAATTTGCCCCCTTCTGCCAAAAATAGCCAAATAATGGATATCCCTACTCACAATAAAACTGCCACACCAAAAAAGAAAAAGAAACCTAAACGTAAAATAAATCCTGACAACGAATTACTAAATGGCTCCATAAAATCCCTAGAAACAGTACTTTTTTCCCCCCTATATAATTCTTTAGTTTAATTTCTTACTTAAAATTTTTTTCTTAAAATGATATTTTATTTTGTCTCAAATATAGAGTACCCCTTTGAATAAAACGACAAAAAGATCTATTGATTTAGTAGAGCCTAGCAGCACAAAAAAATCTGATTCCTCTCTAAAAGAGAAAAAAATAAAGCATACCTCTAATGATTCTGATATATATAACTCTTCCGTATTTTCAAAAGAAAATCCCTTCCAATCCGGGCCAGATAGCGCTAAAGTCCCTTCAAGAGTAAAATCAAAACCCCTTAAAGCTAAGAAATCTAAAGCATTTAAAATTTCCACTATCCCAGCTTCTAACGAAAATTTTACCGATATCAAAACTGAACCCAAGCCTGACAACAATACAGATCTTAATTCAATTATAGGTTATCCTTCTATTATTTTATAGTATTGCCTCTTAGTATACTAATTTATTCTATTTTTTTTAAAACATTTCAATTTTATATCATCTATCTAGATCTCCAACTTAAAAACGATCTAATCCCTGAAAACAATATTTTGGGAATCCAAAAAGATGATATCAGCTTTAACGTTTTCGACTCCATTTCCCCTCAAAAAGTTTTGAGCCATAATTTGGATTCATTACCAATTCCAACTCCAGTTCCAAATTCTAATTTTAGCTCACAAAATTCTCAACCCACCCACATCAACGCTATCAATAATCCTTCTACCCCTGCTTATCCCTCTCACAAAACTCCTTTAAACTTAATAAGCTCTAATGCTAGAAATAACTTCTCTGTACCCCGCCCTGAAAATATCTCTCATACCCCTTCCATTCCTACTATATTTAGCGAAAAATCTCTAAGATCCATAAACAAAACTCCATCAAACCCCTCTAGAAATTCAATCAACCCAAGTTACTCCAAAACTTATTTAAGATCTGTGCCCCGTGAATTGCTAAAAGTCAATAACAAATACCTCGAAACTCCAAGAGTTAAAGAACTAATCGAATACTACGAAAGAACTGGTAATGCTGAAGCCCTTGAACTACTATACTCTCAATCTCAAATTATAGATAGCAGAGAAAAAGCCTCAAGCTTTTCTGCTAATAGGCCTAACACTTTATCATCACAAACTTCCAGCCTTAACACTGAAAACTATAACTCTATTCCCAAATCTAACAACCTTTTAAGAAATAGAAATAGCGCTTCGACATATGATCCTTTTAACTTAAATTTTGATAATATTTCTACTCCATCAAATCCAAATAACTCGATTCTTACAAGTAAAAAAACCGAGACTAGCCGTGACGATGAATTGTCAAAATATAGCCTTGCTATCGATGATAAAGGAATTAGCACTGATCCTCCTAAATATTTATTTGATCCTGAAATGCAAACTATCGATGAAAGTAAACCAGTTAAAAAATCAATACACTCTAATTCTAATCCTGCAAATATAAATTCTCAATCGTATTTCGAAAAAATTCTCCAGAATTTAAAAAAAATCAAAATTTCAATTCCTTTTTTGCTAACTATATTAGCAACGTTGCTTTTTTATTCTTACTGTAATTATGTCCGGTTTAAAATTGGATTCATTAACACCAGATACGGCGAGCCCATAATAAAGCCTGATAACTATGAACTTAATAGTGGTTTTTACAAATACGACTCTAATAATCGACTTAAAATATCCAACAAGTCACCAAACGAGCTCGAGTTTTCAGATATTATTTATAAAATCGATACTTTCGTAATTGATTACATACTCGGGAAATCCCAAAGTGGACTACTCTGCCCAAAACATGCAACTTGTAGTGTTTACATCCCAGTACCATACAAAAGTGCTATTAAGATCCATAACTTGGCAGGAAAACAACAAATTTTCATCTCTAAAATCAAGTATGGGTACCTCAGCCACGACGAAGACGAAGGCGAGGAGCAAAAAATATTGGAATGTGACCCAGGATATATTTTATCCAATAGCAAATTTTCTTCGAAGCTGTTTCCTATATTACCTACATGTAAGCCTGATCTAGATACCATCCTAAAAACATCGATGCTACAGAATTCTATTGTCCAGTACTTGTCAGTTCACAGAGGAAACATTGAGTGTTCTGAATCAATTATGAACCAAATCGAGAGAATGATAATCCTTAAAAATATGCAGGAAAAAATTCAAATTCCCGATGAAGAAAAAGATAAAGCAATACGTGAAAGCGATACGGGTAAATTAAAAAATAACTTTGACGGTAGATTAAATGAAAACCATAAAGGTAGAAAGTACTATAGCTATAATGGAAATCAAGAATCTGGTGATTTTCTATCAGAGAATAACTTGGCCTCAGATGTAAGGATATATGGTCTGGAAAATAAAATTGTTTATGATAGCATGTTTAAACTCGTAAAAGTACCTAGAGATGAGTTTAACCATTTATACTCACTTGCAATCAACAAATTAGCTTCAAATTATGGAAAGTCTGTAGCTGTTGTACGCGTTGAGTATGATAAGGATTTCGATTTGAAGAAGAAAAAAAAGTCATTCTCGGATAAACTGAAAAGTAAACTTAGCGGAGACGTAAAAGATGATGGCGATAATGCTGTCAATAGCAATGCACTAGAAACTAAAAGCGATGAGTCGAGCGGTGCTTTATATCTGATGGCATTAAATCCAATCTATTCAACAAGGTGTAGAGTTAAATTGTTTGTGCTAATGTTGCTAAGGCAGTATATGCGAATGATAATTTTCAGTATTCTTCTTATTACATTGTTTTATGGTATATTAACGTACATGAGACTATACTTGAAGGAAAAAAAAATAGTTGAAAGCCTAGTTAGTCAGTCACTTGATGAATTACGGAAAGTTGCACAGCGGGTTGATGAGTCCGGGGATAGTTCACAAGACGCAAGCATTCCATCGACGCAACTGCGAGATTTGCTGCTGTTTAAAGAAATAGAAAAATCCAGAGGGAATGGGAATACTTTGTATTCAAGCGGCCAGACGAGAAGAGATAGTTCCTTTTCGATGGCGAATGGAGCTGGCGGGGCGCAGGGCTTGGAGGTCGATGGCGACGACAGTCTCGACTATTTGGGAATTCGGAAAATTTTCGGGCCAAGGTTTGATTTCGCGTACTTGGATTTGTACAGCCTCAAAATCCGCCAGAAATTGTGGAAGAAGGTAGAGACGGTTGTCGAAAGGAACACGAATGTGCGCGCGAAATCGAGTATCGTTAGAGGCCAGCCCATGCGAACATGGGAATGGGTTGGGCCGAAATACCTCTAAATCATACACTCTTTTCATTCTACCCCCC
>LSSN01001854.1:0-24900 GCA_001970855.1 Smittium culicis
TCAAAAAAGCTCAATTATTCATAATTAAATTCATAATTATTAAAATAAAGTAATAAATATAACAAAAAAACGCCTTTTTTTATGATAACAAAAAAAAATTTTTAATTAAATATACAAATAAGTACTGATAAATAATTATAACTTCAAATTATCATCAATATTTCTTACTATTTCTCAATAACAAAAAATTTTATATTAATAAAAATCAATTATTAATATTTAGATATCATAATTTTTTTATTTTATTAGAATAAAAATATTTAAAATGTTAGAAATTTTATCTAATTATAATTATTTCAATAAAAAGATATGAAATATCAAAAAACAAAAATTATTTAACTTTTGGCACTTTTATTATAAATTTTTATATTATTAAAAAATCTTATTAAATTGATTTTTAAATGATCTTTTTGATCTTTTTCGGGTAATTTAAACTTTATTCGGATATTTAATAGATAATTTTTTATATAGTTGTAAAAATCTGGTTGATATTAGTTTTTATCATACAAATAAAAAAATTAATTTGATTTAAAAGAAATAATAGAATTGAATAATAATGAAAATCCTAAAATCTCGCATTTGGGAATTTAATAATTTTTTTATATACTAAAGATTTAGAATTTAATTTTAATATCGAATTCTGGTTATTATATGTGGCACATTATGGTTTAGCTATTAATCATGAAAAAAGAAAATTTACCTTATATAGAATGAAATATAGCAGTTTTTATTTTCTCTTGAAGTTTCTGATAAAAAATTTATCGCTTAAGCTCAAATATTGGCTAAATAATAAAATATGAATAAATAAAAATTTTTATTTACTTATTTATATATTTGGACTTGTGTTGTTTTGTTTCGATTTTAATTATGAGGTTAAATGTTTTTAATTTTTGATAATTTAATTCAATAATTATTAGGTAATATTTTATTCAAAATGTGGTAGGCTTATTATTTACTTATAAAAACCTCCATAGAGATATGAAAATCTCAAATAAACTTTCAATTTTTTATTTAATTTTGATATTATGACTTATTAAACTTGGTTTGATATCTAAATAACGTGTGTTAAGATGAAGAAAAAATTTTTTATAGCTTCTTTGAAATATCATATAATTCTAAATGTGATTAATGTAATTTTGAA
Organism: Smittium culicis; assembly: GCA_001970855.1. NCBI lineage: Eukaryota > Fungi > Kickxellomycota > Harpellomycetes > Harpellales > Legeriomycetaceae > Smittium > Smittium culicis. The sequence continues at coordinate 1,142 of LSSN01001854.1, forward strand.
TATATTAGCAAACTATGCAAATTATAATTAAACTTATTTTTTTGGATTTTAAAAAAATATTTTTAGAAAGAATCCGAATTATTTATTTTTGGAAATTTATTCCAATATTTTTACGGTTTTTATATTATTTGAAAAAAATCAGTTTTTTAAAAAAATAGGACTTTGATAAATATTTTGATGCACATTAAAAAAATAATTTATGATGGATTACTTGTAAGGTTTTAATTATTTTTAATTTTTTATTATGATTAGTTTTATAGTGTAAATTGATATGATAGATTCTTATGGCGATAGAAACTCTTGTCTCTTGCAATTTAGTTTGCTAATATCAATTAGACAAGATTAATTACTAAGGATTAAATTCTATTTGCTAAGATAATATTTTTTTAAATATCAATATGTGCTAAAGTCAACTAAAAAACATTAAATTTTGTGAAAGAAATAAAAAGCTAATATTCTCATGCTAATAAATTCCTCTACCAGACTAAATGCTGCGTAAAAAAAGGGAAATGGGATGAAACAAAAAATCAAAAGATGCTTCCAGGTATTTCTTCGAGTATGATGATTATTGAAGTTACATGTGGCAATAGATTTAAGCTCGGTCCATCAAAGTCGAATTTTTTGAGATCATTCAATTCGTGGTTAGAGACTAAATCAAACAGGATTTTAAGAATCTAATCTAAACCAATAATTTAAACTCCAAATTGTGTTCGAAATCAAGGAAAATTTTAATTGAGAGCGTTCTGAACCTTAAATGAATCTCACAGTCCTATCAATACAAAATTTTTAAATTTAAGCAATTTATTTTCAAATATCTAATTTAAAAAAGACGAATGAAACTCATTACCATTTTACAATTTTGATCATATTGATAATATATTATTATATATTAAATTTATTTCACAACTGGTAATTTTAACTATAACTAACAATAATTAGTTTATTTTGATATAATTCTATTTACAATATGGGGGATTAGTTTCGAAGTGGGCACATTTTGACACAAATAGTTGCTGATTGCAAAGCCATTAAATTATTAATAACTAATGAAAAAACATGTATTTTTTTAAAGCAAGTAATTGATTCAAAATGAAATAAACAGCTAGAAAGATATAAACGATTTTCAAATTCAGCCAAGTATTTTATTTTATTTATTTTTTTTCGGCTCAATAATTATTAGCTGAAACAGAGAGCTTTCTTCATTCAGAATCTCCAATATTAATTTCAATTTTTTATCCAATCTTTAACATCTACGAAATATTAATTATAAAGTTTGAATTAAATTAAATTGTTATCTATGGTTAAATTTAAATAAAGCTATATTTAATATATTCCAGATTTTATGAAATTATTATCTTTAGACAAAAAATTTTAATTGATGAATTTTCATTACATAAAAAAACACAAACTTTGTTTGCTCTCTATTTTTATTTAAAAATTTTATTGAAAGTAAATTTCAGTAATCATATAAATCAAAGATTTTATTTATATTGAAAATGTACAATGGGTGGGGTTTCAATTGAAAAGACCAATTTATAAATTTATATACGTACAAGTAAATAAAATTTGTACTTTAGTGAATCGCTATTGAGTGATAAAATATATAAAGTTCGGTGTTAAAGATTATATTTAAAAAGCTAAGTAATAATGAGGGCATGTTATTTATCTGTAAAATATATAATTAGATGACATAACTTTCTAAGCTATAATATTCTGCTAGACTGTTAGTTTTATTTTATATTTTAGTCGCACTAAATAAATCATACGAAATTAAAAGAATATAAAAAATACTAAAGAGTATTAAATTTTAATTTTTTTCGACCTGGTCTATATAGTCTAATTAAATGTTTAGTATTTTATAAATAGTTTTAAAACTCATATTCGTAATAATAACTTCAAATGATGCTACGAGAAAAAAGAAATATCGCTTTAGAGTTATCTATAGCATTAAATATATCAATTGTGGTAAATTTGATAATATTTAGGAGTAATCAGAAAAATAATTGTGTGAAAATTACTCAGTTTAGCCATTTATCGATGCAAATTTGTATTATTTTGGAAAATTACTTGGATAAGTAGAAACTAGATTAAATTTCCCACACATTTACCGTAGTAGTACCCGATACTGTAAATGCCAAATGTGGAAATATAAGAGATAATATGGCATTTTATTAGATGTTTTTTGCTTTTTCAGGAACAGAGGAATATTATGGAGTAGATAAGGTAGCCAACCATTGATCGCCACCTTGTATTGGAGCGAAAAATGCGTATTGTTGGCTAACTTGAATAGCTAATCAAATGGGAAAGGCTCATAAAAATTAGTAGCGAATTATGTATTAACTTTAACGTATCTAATTACTTTTTCTGTAAGAGCTAATCGGATATAAAGATAAGATTTTACGGTATGAGCCAATAGCCAAAAGGATTATCAGATGTATAAAGTAATTATAGTAAATGCTCAAAATTTCCGTGTAAAAAAAAAAAACTTTACTAAATACTCAACGCAGTTTCATGTCAGGTGTTTATACTGCATTTATCAACAAGTTATGTAAATAAAAGTTCCTGGATATAAAATCCAATTTAGAAAAGTGTTAGTTGCCCAGCTCTCTCTATATATAGTTTCCCTGGAACTTTATATTCCAATATTCTGTTTCTCTTAACGCAGCTGCCTCTCACTATCCTTTCATTTTACCTATTCAACATTCTCTATAATGAGCGCCCAATCTACACCAGTTCATGAACCTATCCGCCAAGAAGCCTCTGCATCAAAAAAGTAAGCAATATTTACTCCATTATGCTCAAAAAATATATCTAAGCAGCTTACTTACCCATTACCCACTTTAAAATTATTGCTCCATTATATTCAGATTGTTAGCCAAACTCGCAAATGGTGCTATTGCTGGTATCACTGGTGTTTCGATCATTTACCCTTTAGATATCGTTAAGACTCGACTTCAGAACCAACGACCTCTTTCGAATGGAAAATTACCTTATAGCGGAGTGTAATTTTATCATATTTAATACTCTCAATTAGTCTCATCACTAATTCCTAACACACTGTACATTTTTCAATTTTTTCAATTTTTTCATTTACTAATTTTCTTTATTTATGTTATTTTCATTAGCTATGACTGTATGAAACAAATTGTAGCTCGCGATGGTTTAAAGGGATTATACCGGGGGCTAATACCCAACCTTATAGGAATAACCCCAGAAAAAGCTATTAAAGTACGTTACAATATAACATCATTTTTATTTTTTACTTAGACTTTCTAACCATTTATTTTCAATTCATTTAATTTAGCTTTTATTAACCTATCCGTAATTTACCATTATTATTTCACTAGCTAGCTGTAAATGATTCCATGAGAGGATATTTTGCTAGAAAAAATAGCACCAGTATTGAAAAAATCTCTTTGTTTAGCGGAATGATAGCTGGTGGTGTTGCTGGTTTCTGCCAAGTCATTGCAACCAATCCAATGGAAATCGTCAAAATACAATTGCAAATTGCTACGCAACCCTCGGCCCAAGCCTCTGCCATTGCTGCGAGTTCAACTATAAATTCTACAATTTCACCAAAAGTTTCCATGCCTATTGGAAAATACAGTACTGTAGCTTCCATGCCATCTAACGTCACTGCTATTGGAATTGTTAAAAATTTGGGAATTAGAGGCCTTTACAAAGGAACACTGGCCACTTTAATGCGTGATGTCCCATTTTCAATCATATTTTTCCCTTTGGCAACTTTAAACACTTCAATTATTCAATCCTTCTTTTTCTCCCAACCATTGTCAGAATCTAAAAACTCAAAGCCGAATTTTGGCTCTGTATTTTTAGGAAGCTTGATTTCTGGTGTCGTTGCTGCAGTAGCCGTCACGCCTGCTGATGTTATTAAAACTAGACTACAAGCTGGCTGGAAAAATAGCAATTCTTCTCACAAAGAAACTATTTATACCGTTGGTAAGTCAATACTAAAAACTGATGGAGTTAAAGGACTGTTCAAAGGCGCTGTACCCCGTGCCATGACCACTGCCCCATTGTTTGGTATTGCTCTAATGATTTATGACTTACAACAACGATTCTTCCCAATATAATACCTCCACATTTGCATGTTGTTGCTCGCTTCCCTAATTAATATTTCAACTAGGACTCCCTAATTGTTATCAAATAGACTAAAAATTTTACAACACACATTCCAAACCACGGTTTATCCTTTTCCTATTTCGTGCTATGATATTTCATCAAATTTTCCTCATCTATTCGCCCCATTAATAAACTGATTATATTCTATACTAATTATACTAACAATAACATTATTTACTATTACTAACAATTTTATTAACCTCCAAACGTTTTAAATATATTCAAGTAAGAGCTATCTAGTTATAAAAATAATAAAATCTATTGTTTAATTGCAGGATAAAATATGATTAGCGTACCTGAAGAAAACTTCAAATTCCATAACTGTGGATTTTACAGCTAATGTATCATTCATATAACGTGTTTTATATATAGAAATATTTTTTTGCCCGAATTTTTTCATAATAAAATAAATAATATTTATATTAAAGCTCACAATTAATCGTAATTTCGCTAATTTCAAGTTTTTCTGTACTGGAAGGCCTTGGGGGATTTATTTACTTCAAATAATCAGAACTATATAAAAAAGCTAAATATAGACCCAGATAATCCACAAAGATGTACTAAATCTTTAAGAATTCAAAATAATTGTTATTTTCTTTTTTCAGTGTGGTCAAAGAAATTAAATTTAATCAATCAGTTTTATTTTTATCTATGGCTTTGTTATTTTAGTATAGGCGTTTAGAATATTAATTATCAAAAATTGGAATTTGTTCCTATATAAATCAAAATTGTTTAGATTTTTTATTCAAGAAATTTAGTAATTTAGCTAATTTGGTAATACAATATCATTGGTACTTGCTTTTACAGCTGTTTAATTCGGGAACAATTAAACACACCCAATATAATTAAACATAATTAAACAAACAAAATAATTTGGTAGTTGCTACATATTTCACGTTAGAAGCATACAAAAGTAATACTGGGTGATTTAAGTGACTCAGAAATAGTTAGCTACAGAGACTTTAATAAAAAAAAGATTGTATATCCTGGAAAAATATGAATATCAGCTGAACGTTAATAGCAGACTTATATATTTATAAATATAATCAGAATAATTAAGAGTCTTTATAAGATCAGTTTAAATTTAGATTTAAATTTTATATTATCAGAAATGGTTTCTTTTAAATTATTTACTAACAGTTATACACAGATTGAAATTCATCTATAAGATAGGATAGTCTATCTATTTCCTCTATCAAGCGATTAATATAGTTTTTATGACAATGTACGCAGTCGTTACTCATATTGTTCATCTTCGTTTGATCCTTATAATATTCGTTTTTAGGTTCCTCAATAGGTAATTCTGAGGTTTTCATTGGTTTTAAACTATCTATTTTGCAATCAACTTGAATCTGATTGGAATCTTTCAAATCTTCTATGAGATTTTTGTTATTTTCATCCATTAACTTTATTTCGATACACTTCTTTATGACTTTTTGATCTTTCGTTAAATTTTGATCAATTTCGCGCTTCAAGTCTATAGTAAGGTCTAAGTTTTCAAATTCATTTTCATTTTCATTATCCAAATCTAGCTTTCTGTGTGATCTATTTACAAGCGTATTACTTGTATTATAATTAATTTCATTGCTTAAATTAGCATTACAGTTCTCTTTATAATCATGGACTATTTCCACTTTAGAATTTTTCTGGTTATTAGACTCATCAAGGAAAGTTTTTTCGGGCTTTGAAACTTTTAAATAATCAGAAATATTAAACTTAGGAGCAGCGTCGCTGTCAATATTAGCGTTTTCGCTTGTGACGTAGTTAAATAAAGATGACGACTGTCTCTTGATAAACTCAGTTTTTGAAACTTCGCCTGAGGTTTCATTTACAAATTGATTTAATGATGGAGTATGAGGCGCAGAGCTGAAAAAAGTTTTCGGTTTTGGATTGGGGCGGAGGTTATAAAAATTTCCAGTTATAGATATTTTCGAAAGAAGATGGTTAGCGCTTGTATGTAGGGATGTGCTACTTAAATCATTTAAAGCTTTGTTCAAGTTTGGAGAACTAGAAGCTTGATCTTTAATAGTGATTGTGGACTCAAAAATCTCTCGAGCATCCTTTTCAGGTATATTACTGGTATTTTCATTATTGATAACCGGGCTGCTATTTTTAGTGAGAGGTATCGAATTTTCATTACAAATCTTAGATGAGGTATCAGAGTTTTCTGCATGTTTGGCGATCGATCCAATAACTGGATCAAGATTCAATTTTTCTGGAGTTAGGCTGACACTATTAAAAATGTTACTCTTATTTGAGATATTTAATTTGCTATGACTTTCAGCTGTAATATCGCCTAGGCTAGTACGTTTAAATGTGATCGAGCTGCGAGAGTGGGTGATTTTTGAATTAGAGGAAAAAATAGAACTCGATTTAGATGGGGTATTAGAGCATGGTGATAGAGGAGCAGAAACCGTAGATATGGTATTGTAATTATTTAGAGTTTTATTGCTATTATGATTGAAATTGGAATTATGGGTTTTATAGGATATGCTAAGATTTTCAGAGAATTTATCGGGATCAATAACTTTGAGGTTAGATAATTTTAAGGGGCTGGAGTGGACAGAATTGTTACAAGATTTGAATTTTATGTTCAGAGTTTTTTGCTTTACAGATAGATTTTCAGAGTTTAAATTAGTATTGATTGAAATATCTTTATCATTGGGACTTTTATTTGTACTTGAAGATCGCGCCTTGTATATTTCAGATCCCGAATCTAATTGATATTTTACATTGATACTAGAAATATTAGATAAACATAAGGAACCATGCTCACAAAAAACTAAATTATTGACACTTTCTTGAGTTTTATTAACGAATCTGTCAGATCTTTTAATTAAAAGCTCAGATTCAGGGTCAGAAAAATCTACAGTAAAATTTTCAGAGGTAGAGTTATCAACAGATTCAATTATTGAGCTATAATTGTTAAAAAATTCTATTTCACTTAATAATTCTGATTTTTTCCTGTTGATATATTCAAGGATTATACTAGTTCGTTTATTCATATCGTGTAATGAGGATCTTGTTGAGGGGAATTTAACCTTAATAGAATTTGCATTTTGATTTGAGTTATTCTGAGCGTTAGGATGCAAGCTTGAGAGCATAGGAGAAAATGGAACTGTTTGAGAACTGTTAAAGGTGATTTTTTGGAGATTTCTCCACTGAATATACTCGGATAAAGCAGCACCAATTGAGGGTTTGTTAGGGTTGTTGTTTGAAGAGTTGATAAGATTAGAGTTATAGGTCGAGTTTGGAGTTTCAGGAGGATGAAAAGAATCAACAACAGGAGGAATGCTAGAGCTATTAATTTTAATATCAATATTGGATGGGGAGATATGTGTATTATCAGTAAGGATTAAGGATTCATTATTATTGCAGTTTTTAGATGAAGAGAGATCATTAATACTTGATTCTTTAGAGAGATGTTTATGGCCAGTGTCGTTGAGATAAATGTCAGATTTTTCATTACTGGACGAACCATCTTTAATATTGCTGGGCGGGGTATTTTTATGTTTAGAGTGATTGTTTCGGTTTTGCTTATTAGGTGGTTTAAGTGTAATGGAGCTACTGGTGTTTTCAATTGAGAAGTCAGAGTCAAGTTCGGTATTTGGGGTGTTTGTTAGGTTATTTGAGGTAGATTTAGAGCCTCTAGAGCGATTAGAAGATTTAGGTTTTTTTATATGATTAGATTGGAGATATAATGCAGATTTGGTATCGGGGTTAGACTCTATATCCCTGTTAGTAATGGTCGATTCGTCAGAATTGTAGTTATTAAATGATGCAGTGGACGATTTTCTTGGAGCTTTATCAGCTTCATAATATTTTGAAAAGCGGAAAGAGTGATTGCGTTTAGATGATTTTTTAAATAAGCTTGGAGAAACTAAAGAAGCTTCAGATTTTTCAGAATCATTAAAGTCAGAATCGATTAAATGTGTGTCAAGGCTAGTTTTTGGGTAGGATAAATTAAAATCTGCAGATTTAGAAGAAGAAACGTCGAATAAGGGAGGTTTTAAGGGATTGTTGGAAGATATACGAGATTTGTTTAAAGATTTTCGAGAATAGCTGTTTGCGCGAGCGACAGATTTTCTAGAGGAATCAGAAGAAAGCCTAGATCTTTTTGGTTTTGCGTAGCTAGATTCAGAGTTTGATTCGCTAGAAGATAATTTATCATTACTTAGGTTTATAGATTTGTGGGAATTTTTAGTAGAACTGTTGCTTAGATCGGAGTTTTTCTTCTTTAAACTTTTAGATTTTGGTAGTTTTGGAGTGACATCATTGGTAGGAGAATCAGAAACGTTTGGGGAATTACCGGATTTTACTCTTGTGAAGGGAGAATCAGAAAAGTTCTTGTGCTTGAAACGATTAGTATTGTGGTTAATATTTGATATAGCCGATAAAGCAGCAGTGGCAGCCTTTCTAACACCAGTGGCGACATTTGTTCCCCAAAGTTCAGCTTCTCGGGCTAAAACTATAGTCCTGGGCTGCTGGTTGATGTAAGGATGGTCATCTTCTTTACATTTTTCGCAGTAGTATTTATCGGGAATATTTTTTTCATCACGGATACCAACGCATAAGGTATGTTGCCAGTCGTGGCATTCTTCGCATTGAATCATTAATTCACCGTCGTCTAAGCGTTAAAGGTAGAAATAAAAAAGTAAATAAATAGGATGTGGAATAGGAGAAAAGAGATAGGAAGGTAGAAAAGGGGTATACTCATTAGTCCACACATGCAGCGAACGACGCCGTCTTCGTTTTCGTTTTGCGAAAGTTCAAGATCAGCGTCTAGTAAAACGGGAGATTTTTTTTTAGTTTGCTTGCTGTGTTTACTATTTTTGTTATCTGTTGGAAGGTCTACGGATAAGGTTATATTTGAATCAGAGTCAGGCGAGGGGCTATATCTGTTCCTGTTATTGTTTCTTTCAGCCTTCCTTTTACTAATTCTTTTAGAGAAGATAGTGAGATCTTTATCATCAGGGTCATTATCCATTGCTGATATGTTTTAAATTAAGTAGGTTGATAGGAATTCGTTTAAAGAGTTTGGGATATTATTAGATAGAATATGGATAAGAGGTATATGTAAACAGTGGCGCTGAAGAGGAGAGAGTTAGGATAAATAAACAAAATATTCGAATTCTGAAAAATAAAAGAAATACGAAATTTTGGTATTAAGATAAGTGATATAATTAAGAGATAAATGGGGATATGAATATGAATAAGGGGGAAATGCACAAGGCTGAATGTCGAACAAGAAATAGTTTGATGAATTAGCTAGAAAATGGTAAAGATATCAAATTAGAAGGCGGTAATAAGAGATATACTAAACAAAGCAGCTGAGGAGTAAGAGAGGCCTACAAGAGTATATAATAATATAATATAAACGTTTTTGTTCTGCTGAAAATGTTACTAAAACGAAGCAACAGTAATAAAAACAAATAAATATAAAACTAATACGTAAACTTCAGAATTGAAAATACACTTCAGTTATATTTTTTTGTAGCTAAATGTCAACTTTTTAAAAATTCGGCTTTTTTCTGCTTTAATACGCCCAATAATGTCACCTGTTAATTAAAAACAATATTCTGACCAATAAATAACGCGTTTTACTTCCTTCGTTTTCCACTATAAAAAATAATTTAAGGTTATTTTAAACTTAAAAGCCAATTACATTCTTTGCGTTTATTGAAATAAAATAGCCATCCAATAATAACTGACCTTTATATGAATATTTTACAATCCAATAATTATTATAAAATAGATCATAGAGATGCTAATATTAGAGCCAATATGTAGAGATAATATGTCGTTTACTAACTTTATATATGGCCAATAGATCTGATGGGTTAATATTATTTATTTGAATTATGGCCAATAGATATTCTAAAAATATTCTTAAATTTAAATAAAATGATTAAAAAATCAAACGCAAATAAGCTGTAGAACAAATTTAATATGGCCAAGAAATAAAAGTTTTAAACCTTTAATCACTACTGACTAATTATTTATTTATTTATTTTTTTGAATCAAAGATTTATTAAACATAATTTATAAGTATCCAGAAAACTATTAAAAAATATTTAAAAAGTTAAAAAAATATTAAAATATTTTCCACAACCCGCTCTCCTCCGCTGCTCTAATAGCTGCATTACCCACTGGGAATTGGTTCAAGGAACTAACTATTTATCACTAATATATATTCATAATATTTTAATACGCAGGGATTAAAAATTCCTTTAATTAAATTAAAAAAATTAGCTCTTACGTCAATAGAAATTTTAATTATTCTTCGAAAATGTTTAGAATTTCGTGCCTATAATTTAATTCTGCGTTTATTTTATATTATACTCAAATAAGAGCAGCAAATCAAATAAAAAATTATGTATAAATTATATTAACCCAAATATTTTGTTACTTTAAAATAAAAATTATAGGTTTCTAGGTCCAGAAACGAATTTTATTGAATGCAAATATTTTGCAGTTTAGGAATGTAAAACTAGCAGCTAATTGTCGAAGGCGGTACAAAATTACTAGAAATCGATGAAAGGCCAAAAACTAGGGCTGAAATAACTTGGGCCAAAACTACTGATAAACCCAGATATCTAGAATACTGCTTTGCATTCATTGATGATAGCTCGTTTATAAAAGTAGATACAGTGCTAAGGCAGCCACAGAATCCAACCCCTAATCCATAATTCAACAGTATGCAAGAGTGTCTATAACTGCTAACCTTGTACGAATTTATAAATGCATTCGATAGCGATATAATCAGAACAGCTAATAAATTTGCAATAATAGTACCAAAGGGGAATTTTTGTGAGTTTTTTTTAGACAATAGGAACCTAATAATAGCCCCTGGAGGCCCAAATGCTAGGGAAACCAGTATTTTAGAAGGTTTGGATGTAATATTCGTTAGCTGGATAAGGGAAATTACAACAATGATTATATACACAATAATAAATATTATAGCAAACGAAGTAGTATATCTGAACTCAAATATGGGTCTATCACATCCAACTATGGTATTAAGGTTTCTTATATCTGTCGCAGGGCAGCTTTGCTCAGGAATAAGCAAATCTTTATGGTCTATTCGTTCATTACTAGCTTCATTTACCATTTCTGCTACAGAGCTAGACGTAGCTATCGGAATATTGGAATTATGACCAAGTCTTGGGTTAGGAACAGATTCGTAACTAGGGCTATTATTAGAACTTGAAGACACAATACCAGGAGTTTGGTTCCGGCTATTGGGTAAATTATTTGGAGTTGAATTTGAGCTAGGTTTTGGGCTTATCAACGAACAAATATGTTTTCCATAGTAAAAAGATGCAAACGACATCCCAAGAGTTATAAGTAATTCAGATACTAAGCTCAATACCTGGTAGCATATAAAAAGACACAAGAAGGAAATTGTTTATAAATAAAAAAATAAAAGTTAAAAGATATTATTTTAGCTTTACTAGATTAAATTGTATATTCACCTTATCTTTAGGCGTGAGTTTATATGCGTAAAAATTAAAAAGTATTTTGGAAATGTCTATCTGCCAAGACGAAAAGGTTGTGATGCTACCACACAACCCAGTGCTAATTCCTAAATATAAAAAATTGTTTCTAAATGAAATGAAATAAAAGATTAGTACGAGTTAATAAATACAATTGTAAAAGTGAAATGTTGAAATAGGTTATTACATTTTATTGTTCATCTTGTACTGGACTATAAATCCCATAATAAAGCATCCCAGTAACTGAGGATAAATAAGAGAAAATACTATCTGATTTGTGTAGGTGAAAAGCTTTTGCAAGTAGAAGCGGATTATGACACCCAGCAACGAAAAAGTTGCTAAAAAGGATATTTTATAAAGCCAGTCCAAGCCATGATTTAGGTTTTGAGCCTGCATCGAAATTATCCATGAAAATCAAATAGAGCTGTGTATCATTTAACTCGAAGTTGCAAAAATTAATATGGGTTATATCGATCTAAACATGTAAGAAATATTTATCCTATATTACACTCGCAAATTGTCAAAAAGAATCTCAAACTCTCTTTTTTGGTTTATTCTAAAATTCTTATTTTTTCTTTGTTAAAAAATTTCTGTCATACAATCGTTATAAGCTTATAAACCAATAATAATCAACAAAAAGATCCTATTTTTTTTTTTTTGGCTCGAATTAATTTGCCACAAAATTTGCATTTTTTCAAGCTTATTGTCTGAATAATGGAATCAGATTTCGTTACACCGCTCGGAAAAATGAAGGTTAATAACTTCGTATTTACTAAATAACGAATAGTTATTTCACAATATATTATTCTTATCAATAATAGAACAAGATGAATATTGAAATTGTTTTTTGCAGGTGAAAGAGAAAATGTTTTTAATTAAAGTTTGATAAATCAAGCTTTAATATATTCATTTCAATTCACAGATTTTTATTTGTTGATTTATTATAATATTAAATAAAGATAATGCTCTGCCTCCGCAGTTTTATAGTCAGAAAGCATGTTTAATAAATATAAATTAAATCTATCGTTTATAATACAAAAATAACTAAATATAGAATTAAATATACGAAATAATAAAATAGCCACCCAATTAAAATTTCAATCAAGAATAGGCTAACAAAAACCATCAAAATTTGAATATTATGGCAAATCATAATACAGAAATTAATCATACAAAAGTTCAAAAGTAATAAATTAAAGAAGGAAATAATGCCAAAACATAACCCTGCTAATTTATTAAATTTAATAGTAATATCTAGGGATTAATGTTTAGTTGTAATTTGTAAAAATATAATGTCTAGTTAAACATTTTGATAAATCTTTCTATTCTTTGGAAACCAAACTCCAAATAGTCAAAGTCAATTCCGCTTAGACATGCCTGTATTAAGCCCCATAGACCCCATTGCAAATGAAGGCCAGGTACAAAGTCCAGCACCTCGGAGTCTAATTGTTCAGCTTGCTCCTTAATAAGCTCAAAATCTATTATGTCGCTATAGTCTGCATTTTTTAGCTTAGTTTCATCAATAAAATTTTTTAATAAAACTTCAGTCTCTAAATAAGAAGTGTAGTAATCGATTCTTTGGTTTTTAGACGGGAATTTGGAATCGAATAACACATGAGGTTGGTCTGTACCATAGTCAGCCATCCACTCTGTAAAATGGTTGGCAATATCAGCTCCGCGGTAATTATACCCAGCATACTCAAAGTCGATGAACATTAATTCGTTGGTGCTTTGGATTTTTAAGATGTTACCGTACTGCAAATCATTGTGCGCAAAAACTAAGTTGTTTGAGCTGTATTTGGAAGTTATGAAATCTATGTACTTCTTTGTTAGAGCTATGAATTCTGAGTCAAATGTTTCTAGTATATGAATAAACCTTTTAGATTCTCTTGAATCTATTGTTAATCTTTTTAAGATGTCAATCTTATCGATTACAAGTTGTGACCACTTTTCAATATTTGCAATAAGTTCAGGTCTAGGCTGCAAGAATTTTTCTTCGTTTGATAGCTTGAAAACACCGCTGCTTGAATCAACTTTAATTTTACTGTTAGTGGAATTAATGAGCTCATAGTAGTTTTTGATCTCTGTAGAGTTTAAATTTTTGCCGATAGTAGAATTTAGGACCTCGCAATCATTTCTTTCTAAATTCTTTAAATAGGCAGAATCTAGTATTGAATTTGAGTCTTTAGTAGAAAAGGAATTATTTTTTTCGGTTCGTATGGGAGGGATGTAAAATGATAGTCTATGCAATTCGCACATTCGTTTTGCTATTTGTATACTTATATCGGCTTCAATCATTTGCGATTTAAGCAAAGTTTTGCTTTCTAGATACTCTTCTAATCTGCCGTTTGAAAATAAACCCAAAATTCTTGCACCAATTCCTAAAATTCCCAAGAAATTTAACCAGAATAGCTCCTTGCTGCGATCAAGCATCTCGTCTACTCCAACACCATAAACTCTTAGTAAGTATTTAGAAGGGAGCAGAGTGGCTGGGTAAATATTTCCTGAGCCTGATACATTTTCTTTAATGGGAGGGAGTGGGCGGTTTGGATTTTGAAGAGGTGGATTAATTAAGGTTATTTCATAAACCAAATTAGTTAGAGCACTTCCAACTCTAGAAATTAATAGATCAGAGGGTAATATTTTTCGCATTGGGAATAAAATTTCGTTGAAAAGTTGAGCTACTTGATCGTTTGTAGGAATGCTATTTTCAAATTTTCTATAAATAAAATGACAAGAAACCAGATATTAGAATAAATATAAATGTAAATTAAAGTTTTAAAAGGTTTAATTTAAAAAAAATGATGAAAAATTACTCAACATCAATGCTAGAGTTGATAGTAAGGGGCTCTCTAAAAAGAATTTTATTTAAATTTTTATAATAGAAATACTGGTCGTTAATGTTGATATCTAAGCCAGAGCTTTTACCAAAAACATTAACACTATCTAAGGATTGTGGATTTACGTTGGAAGTCGTTGTACCATAAGCATTATTTTGGTTTGGCGCAGTTTCATCCCGCTGTAGTTTTAAAATAGACAATCTTTCAAGGTACCCAGGCCATCTTAGCTTGTTGGAGTTGAGGTTAAAAAGACTATCAGAAGTAATTTCTCTTGGTTCTGAGTACGAGCTTTTTTGATGATCGTGATTAGGGGCAAGATAGTCTTTTGAATTATAAGCGCATTCGCCTAAAGTAAAATTTTCCATAATGTTTTGTAAGAGTAATATTAAAGGAAATAGTTAGCGGAAATTCGAAATCTTTTAAAATTGCAATCTGGAAGTTGAATAAATAAGAAAGGTTGAAATATTTACAACCTTATATAGTTATGATAAAAGTTTAAATTATCGTGTTTAACCCTTTCACGGGCGGTAGACTATTTTTGGACCACCAAATATATCCAACAGCATTCAATTAAAATACTTTAATTCCGAGTCTTTAAGAAATATTGGTATATTGTAAAATAACAACAAATAATAGACTTGCTTATAAATCATAAACGAATCATTAAATTTGATTTTTTGAAGAGTGTTGGACGGGAAAGGGTTAATAAATAACACTAAACAATTCTCGGCATATACGGCCCAAACGTTAATTTTTACCTTTTTGAGTGTTGATTTAAATCTAATATTAAATATTACTCTAAACCAAATACCTAAATTATCATAACTGACACCTATTGGGCAGAATTTCATAGTAATTCGTACACTTATTGGATGAATTGGATATGTTGATCACGCTGAAGCTAATTCAGCTAATAGATTGCCAATATTTTATTGTTCTGAAACATTTAACAAATAATCGATGCTAAATTCATTCATTGGAGGCTTGCGTTCCAAAAAATCTAAATCTAAATTAATTATTGGGATAAAAAGCTTCCACTTGTAGATTGTTAGCAGCCATCGCGATTTATCATTGGTGGATTGCTAATCCCATTCCAATTTGCGCTTTTTATTAATTCAGATAGCGTTTATACTCATTTTACAACAAGTTAACATCTTTACACAAACAAAATATAGTAATACATAATCCCTAAACTATATTTCCAGTGTGTATTGGACTTATATAGTAGAGCAGTGGGATCTATTGAAATAATATGGAGAATGTTTTTTAAAATTTTAAATATATTTTTATTATTTTTTTATGCGCTTTTATTTCACGAAAATAAACGCGTGATATAAAAAAGTTTTAGGATAGGAATTTAGCTGATGTAAATAATTTTTATTATAAAATAAATTATATTCTAGATATATAAAGCTAAATAGTTTATGCAAATGATTATTTATATATAATTTTATTACATTTCTTTTATTGCCTACTAATCTCTAGTGCATAAAATTATTAATGTAAATAACAATTGAGAAATTTAATTGGATTTTTCAAGATTAATAACAAAAAACATGGTGTATATAATAGTATATAATAAATCTTCTTTTTTTATTAATGTAAAAGATAAACTTGTTAGGCATTGATTAATAGAAGTTAGTCCGATATATTTGCTAACTCACTAAAATTTAGTAACTCATTTTGAATTTATTTAATTTTAATTGCAAATGTATTTAAATACTGTTATTATAAGCTAAGCTAATCAAAAACATAACAATTAGTTTAAATAAGAAAGTTGAAGTTTGATATAATAACTACTTGGATGTGATGATATTTATTGTGATTATAAATATAAATATAGTCTCAAATTATCCCACTATTATTAATTATACTTTACGCTCTGTAAAAAAAAAAAATTATTGATATTTTTTTAGAAGCGAATATTTTAATATATCAATTAAAATAATAGACAGATTCAATTAAAGTTTTTTATTTTTTAAAAAAAATTTGATGTTTAATTTCAAGTAGTCTGAATTATTTTTAATATTCTTGTTTTTATTTAGTAATGTCATAAATAAAATTTAATTTGAATACATTTTTTAATCAATCATTTAAAAATTATGATTTAAAATCGTATAAAGATATCTATGATTATTCTGACCTGCATTAGAAAATGCAATAAACTTATACCTAAGCGTGTTAATATATATAAATTTGTTATTATATAATCCCAATCCAAAGTTGGTAAATAAAAGATATCAACAAACTTATTTTTTTGAAAGTTTTAATAATTTACCAAAAGTGTGGTTTATACTATATTAATTTATTACATTTCACCTCCAGTAATTGATAAAAAGTCGCTGAATTTGTAATTTTTTATTCAAGCTGGCTATTTGTTATACAAGCTATATATTAAGTGTCGGTCTTTAAATTTGAAATTAAATTATTTAATGTTTACCTTATCTTTCACTAATGCATTAAATTATCAAAATGTCAATTTATTTATATAATAAAGCATATAAGGGTGATTGATTTGAAGAGCTGAGGTTTATATGCTGATAATTTGGTATTCTAATCTAAATTAGGTGAAGCTATTTTTTGAATAAATAGTTAATCCTGGACTCGAAATCTATTTATAATTTAAAATAAAATCAAGTTTTGAGATCAGAAAAGTTTTATTAGGAGTATTTCTGCCTCTCGAAATATTTTTGAATATACAACATTTGATTAATTTATGTTTAAGCGTTAATTTTTATCAATCCAGTATCCATCTTTCTGTGTATATATTTATTCTAAAGAAATGATTTTTTTTTGAATATTTTATAAGCTGAGAATCAAGAGACAGATGAGATCAATTATTTTTACAGAATGTTTCATTATTATAAGATTATTTTGAAGTGATGAACATTTTCTGTGAAATTTTTTGCTGATCATAAACAAAAATTTTATTTTTAAATTCATTAAATAATATTAATGAGCGACTTGTGTGATTCAGCTAAATGTTTTATCTAGTTGGAATTAGCAAATAGAGTTTTATGAAAGTTTGTTCTAAAACAGGAAAGAATCTCGCTTAATATAACCCAAACGTATTAATAAGTATTTTTCAAGGAAATTGATGCTAGATTGCTAGATATATGAGTATTTGGTAGTTTTGGTTATAATATTTGTTGTGTAGGTTATATTTTTTTTATATTTAAATCTTTATAGCGTAAATAGGAATATCAAAAAAATATAAAACCAGAGGTATTCTAATATTTCATAGATCAGATACCTAAGCAGATGAAGTAATCAGAATTGTTGGGATATATGCAAGATAAATATATTAATCAGTGCTCATTGTGCGCATCTATTTCATGGTAGTAAAGCCTAAAAGTATATCTCTGTGTTCAAATGGTAGATTGAAGTTTAATTAACATAACTGTGGATTACGATTAACCAATAATATTATAGATTAGGTTAAATGATTCAAATGATGGCCAATGGCTAATATATATTCTTAATATATGAACGTATTTCGCTGGTGATTTTTTTAGTTTACAAAATTGGCAAATGGTAGATATTTATTATTTTTTTCTGATTAATGAACAAACCAAACCAGTTAAAAAAAAGCAGTAATCAAAATTAACTGATTAGCCAATCAGCTTTGGACTAAAAAAGCAGCTACAAGTTTGATAAAGCTTTTGGTATAGAATAGAAATACCAAAAGCAAAATGTCAAGCACATAGTTTATTATCACTAATTGCACTCTTTTTTTAGCCGAAGTGAAAAAAAAAATGAACGGTTCGATATTTAAATCAGCACATTTGGCTTCTCGAGCTAGTAAGTATCACCATCAATTATTTATCTTTGCGAACGAATCGACTATAACTTACAATTTTTAAATGACAGTAATCTTGGAAATTGAGCTAACTATATTTTCCAAAATAGGTGCAAGACTATTTTCAACCAATGGGGCCCTTTTTAAAAGTAAAATGATCCCCGTTTCCGAAGCTGCCCGCTTCCCAGATCTCTCGAAAATCGATCCAGTTTACGATAATGTAAACGAAAACTCCTCTGTTATCGATTTGTGGCGTAAACAGCTAATCTCTTCTAAATCGAATTTATCCGACACTTCCAGTGCAACTGCCCTAGCTGTCGAAGCCGAATTAGAAAAGAAACACAACATTAAATATCCTTCAGCCCCATACCATATTCCTGTCGAAGAAAACCTTGTTGATTACAAAGATGCTGTTCCAATGGGTGATGAGCTATATTGGTCTCCAGATCTTGGAATAAGTTTTGCTGATTTTACAAACCTAACAAAAAAAGTTCTACTAATGAGGAGAACTGTTCAAATGACTAGGAAAGGCAAAATCCCTTCGATGACTGCTTTAGTAGTTGTAGGAAACTGCAGAGGTGGTGCTGGGTATGGTGAAGGCAAAGATTCGGAAGCCCCTAAAGCTATTTTAAAAGCGACTAGAAAGGCTATTAGAAACATTACTTACTTCCATAGATACGATGATAGAACTATATACCACGATATTTACTACAAATACAAAGCGTCTAAATTATTCTTCTGGGCACGAAAGCCTGGTTTTGGCTGTAAAGTCAATCCTGTTATCCACGAGGTAGCAAAGTGCATTGGCATTGACGATCTTGCTGGAAAATGTAGGGGCTCTAGAAACCCAATGAACGTTGTTAAGGGCACATTTGAAGCGCTTGCCTCCCAAAAATTACCTCAAGTCATTGCCCGCTCCCGTGGAATTCGTCTAGTTGATGTACAACACACTTACTACGGAAAAAACTAATTATTTAACTACCAAAACCCCTTTACCCTTTTTTAAAATTACACTTTAATCAAAATTTAAATTTTAAATATATACTTCTCATATCTTTCTCACAAAAATAACTTTTGTAAAATTCTTTTTTTTTTAAAAAATAATCGATATTAAATTAATTTGTTTAATATTTTAAAATGCCCTATATTTTTTTAAAATAATTAAAAGTTTTTTGCTCTCAAGTAAATATATGCCTGGTAGTTTCAATATTAGTATGGATTGTCTTAAAAGATAGCCACTTATTAAGATTTAATAATAGTCCGATAATAATAACAATAATATGCAAGAGTTTTTTAAATAAATGGATTAAATGTATTTTTTTTCTCTAGTAACTGAAAAAAGAGAAAAATAGATGCATTAACAAAAAATTATAAATAAGATATCATAGAAGAATAATAAAAAAAAAATCGCTTAAAGCATCCCAACAAAATCTCCAACCAAGGTCATTAAATCGTTAGCGCGTTCGTTGGCGACTTCCATAACTTCAGCGTGGTTAGCAAATACTTCATTACTTTTTGATGTTTCGCTAGCCGAATCGCCATTAATTCTGGCTTTTGCCAATTCGATAGAACTGGGTTCTTTGGATATGACAGCTTCGTTAGTAATCAACGAGAATGCAAGTACCTCCATCCCCAAATGTTTGGCAATCACAGCTTCAGGAACAGTCGACATTCCAACAGCGTCACAGCCAAGGGTTAGCAAAGCTCTGCATTCGACCCTAGTCTCGAAACTTGGACCAATTACCCATCCATAAACACCTTCGCGCAAGTTGTTTTTAGTGTTAGAAGCAAGCTTAGGATTGCGCAAATATGCCTCAGCAGCTAAAATTCGAAGTCTGGGTGTATATACATCAGAAACTGCTGGGAATCTGGTACCAAATTGTTCAATGTTTGGGCCTATTAAAGCGTTAGTACCAGCTATTCCGGGAATAGATAGATGGTCATTAATAAGCATAATATCGCCGACAGAATATTCCTGGTTAAGACCACCAGCGGCGTTAGTTACAATGATGGTTTTGACTCCAAGAAGACCAAATACTCTTACAGGGAATGTAGCATCATATACGCTATATCCTTCATAGCAATGGAAGCGACCTTTCATAACTACAACTTTTTTTCCAGATAAGGTTCCAAAAACAAGCTCACCTGAATGTCCTGGAACAGTACTTGCGACAAAGCCAGGGATCCTGTCGTATGGAATAGTTGTGGTCTCTCCAGTTAATCCTGAAGCTAAACCCCCAAGCCCACTGCCGCAAATAATAGCGATTTTCGGAATGTCGCCAGCTGCTACTTGCGATCTAAGAAAGCTAGCAGCTTCCTCGTATGTGTCGTATTTGATGAACATAGTATAGGTTAGTGTATGAAAATTATAAATATTTGAAGTATTTGGGCGATATCACAGTTGGTGCCGTTTTATTGTATTGATTTTTTGTACTCATAATGGCTGGGAGTAGCTCCTATATATACTTTTTTTTTTCATCTAATTAATTCAACTTTTATTTTAATTTTTATTTGTCACTAATGGCCATACAATTTGATATCTCGATTCTTTCAGGGGCTAAAAACACAATTAAAAATAATTTTCAAGTTACGTTATTCGTTACAGCTATCGTTATGGTTTTAATTTTTGGCGTTTAAAATTTAGGAATTAAAATGTATCAATTGTCTCGATAATTAAATTCTTTTAACTATATCTAGTTGGCCGAATTAACAAAACGTAAATATTTCAATTCCCCTGAAAGACTTGTGTTATAAAAATTTTAAAAATACAAGTAATAGTGAATAATCACCGTCCATGCATGTTTCAAATCCTTAAAAATAATTTAATGATTAAATTGCTCAATTCTCTTGATTTATGCAGCGCGCCATGCAAAATTAGATATATCAAGTACATAAAATAAAATTTACTCTGCAATATTTCTGCACCTTACTATTCAGAAATTATGTGCATAATTATATCCCAATGCTTATCTGCTCAAACTTAATACTTTCAAAAGATTGGTAAATTTTTATTACAGATTTGAAATTTTATGTTACTAGTATATTTAAACTCAAAATAATTTTTTATTTTTGGGTATCGATATTAAAATATAATACTCGCAAGCTCTTAAAAGTAAATATTTGTAAGACTTGTATAACCTTATAAATTTTTTCGCTGTTTTAAAAATAAAAATTTTTTACGAGAAAGCTTTATAATTAAATATCGGGTTATCTGTAAAAATTTAAATAATAAATGCTACATTAATTTTATTAAAAATTCTATTTTAGCTCCAATGAAAATTTTTTTGAATAATTAAAATTGGATTGAAATAATATAGGCACTTTTTTAAACAAATTTTTTATTGACCATACCATGATAATATAAACTTCTTGTATCCTGAATCCCAATGACTATTTAAAACAAATAAAAAAATGCTTGATTATTTTATGATCTACTTAAATTTAAGATTTAATGAAAAAAATATTATTAAAAATAAATTTATTATGAGCAAATTTAAAAACAATAATTAGCCTTTGATAAAACATTTGATAAATAAAATTGAAAAAAATATAACATATACCATAAATATGGATATAGTCTTATTTTCATAAATATAATTTTTGATAAAGTTGTCAAATAATCATAACTATTTTAAGATATATATTATAAACTCTAATTAAAAAGGTAACAATAGCATTAAATTTAACAATAACTAGGCTTTATTATTGAAAAAAATTTTCAAATTTTTTGAATTTATTAAATAAGATCATGATTAAATAATTGAAAAAAATTGACATATTTTTGTGATAACAAATAATTTTTTTATAGTACAAAATAAAATAGCAAAATTGTGAAATTTGTAATATGGCAAGAGCAATAAAAATAAAAATAGGCCCTATTTTTATTCCTTTTCAAACTCGCTCGACGATGACTGATTTAAGAAGTATATTTAATGATACAAACGAGGATCAAATCATTTAAATCGTTTCGATTATTAGCTATCATACGATAATTTTCGTATTTATACCAGTATTGGGTATTTATCAATATCTAAGGTGAACATTTTGAATAGTGATCACAAAAAGTCATGATGGCGCTAATGTTTCAATTCAAGTTTTTTTATTTGATTCAATATATTAATTTGTATTTTTTGAAAGGGAGTTAACTGTTAGCTTAAAATAAAAATTAACAAGTATATAAGATTGTTCTCATAATAATAAAATGGTGTTAAGATATTGATAAGAGTATCAAGGTAGTTGTAATAATGATATCAGACCTTATTGAAATTAATATTGTATATATAAAATGTATAATACAATTAATTTTCAATGGATTTTATAAAAAATTATAGTTTTGTTAAGCTATCTGATTCAAATAATTAATGTAAAAATCAAAAAATCAATTCCTCATTATATGATTTTATTCTAGAATAGTATAGTTTTTTAAATATATAGAAAATAGATACTAAATTATGGCTTTAACCCTTTCCCGTTCAAAAAGTTTTTCATGATGAAAAAATAAAGTCCTAGCGTTCTTTAATAAAATGCATGATATTATTGAATTTATTATTTAAGCATTATGCAAGTATCATCAAATAATGTGAACAATGCTGAAATATGTAGAAAATATTTTAACCTGAGCCTTGAACAGCCTTAACTAGGCATAAAAAACCAAAAAAAAGAAGAAAAAGTGATAGAAAAAACCGCTATAATTGAAGCAAACATTCATCATTATCATTGTTCAAGCTGAATGTGGATGAGATTCTTACTGTGTTAGTAGCTCTTTGAACAAACTATAAATAAAATAAATATTATGGTATGCGATCAAGCATTGTTTTATTCCATTGATTCAGAAAATGAGAATCTAAGATTCATAGAAACTTGATCTCAAGAATCTATGATAAAATATTTCGCCAAGTTACAAAAAATTAAATAATATAGACAACCGTAATTTTTGTTTTATTAAGAATGCATTATTGGCAATGTATAAAAAAAGTGAAATATAACAATATTTTCACTTCAAAATGGATATTTAATTTATCCAGATATTATTTTCACGATTTTTTATTGCTTCAAAACTATTTTGATTTCATATT
Source organism: Smittium culicis (assembly GCA_001970855.1). Taxonomy (NCBI): domain Eukaryota; kingdom Fungi; phylum Kickxellomycota; class Harpellomycetes; order Harpellales; family Legeriomycetaceae; genus Smittium; species Smittium culicis. Next base: position 24,495 of record LSSN01001854.1, read on the forward strand.
TAACTAGAGGTAGTAGTATTTATTCAAATAGATTACTTATAGCAAAATGCCCATCGAAGTAGCATTATTCACTAAAATTAATTAATTAAATAATTATTATAAATTTGATAGATGTGCTTAGACTTAATTCGATTATACTACATCTTATTAAAACAAAAACAACATAATACTAATATTTCCAAGTTATCCGATGACATAATTATTTTCGACTATATTAAAAAACATCACTCGCTCTTATTGAAACAATTTCCAGAAAAATAACACACCTTTAAATAATATAAATGATCTAGTATATTTAATATTTTAAAAATATATGAAATAATTTTTTGGACATTAATATATTGAATTAATTTTGTATGCAAATATATAAAAAATAATAGTAGCTTTTGGATATGAATATAAACAT
>LSSN01001855.1:0-24439 GCA_001970855.1 Smittium culicis
AGTAGTGTATCAAGGATAGATTTGAGCTCATTCTCATCGCTAACTTGTTTGTGCTCAACAAAAAGCTTTTCAAAAACTCGGTACAAGAACTCAGTGGATATAGCATCGCTTAGCTTAGATCCGCTTACATCGAATATCGAATCTCTCCAAGCTTGGTTTGATAATTTAGACGATTCAATGGATGAACTAGCAGACAATTCCTTAACACACTCGGAAAATACTTCCTTACTGTATAACAAATAAAATATTCTGTTTGGTAGGCTAACCTTTTGAGGCCACCAAGTGCCATCTGGTACTGTCAATTTTGCATTGATTCCCATTTTGTCCAAAGATCGTTGAACATCTGTCCACATGTATAGAGCTCTTCCTGAGCCTGGGCGGATTGGTGGCGTTGCTTGACCCATATTTTTAAGCACTATCCCAAATTCTATGGGTTTGGGGATTATTTCAACTTTTCTAAGAGCTGGGTGATAAACATCGGTTGTTGAATACTGCTGATCTTTGAGATATTGAGGTGCTTCTCGTGAGTTGTTGTGGATTTGGTACAACCTTACGGCTGATAAGTATGAGTAAGGAGAGTTAAAATCAAAGTAGCATATAATTTTAGACATAATAAATAACGATACAACTAAAATAATTAAAAGCCCAAAAAAGTTCGCCTCAAAGTAATGATTATAAACACATCAAAAACTTTGTTTGAATTATATAAACCTTTTCTTCATTTACTCGGGTTAGCTCCATCTGATCTTTAAATTGATGATAAATTCGAAGAGTAGCCAATAAAAACTAATCTGGATTATTAGCATTTTGGCTACTATAAAAGTTTACTAAACCCTATAATCAAACATGAAATTTCTAACTAGAATATAAAATGAAACATACAAGAACGCTTTTTATATTCTTAAAGACTCCGTGATAGATTTAAGGGGGATTGTTAGGTTTTTAAAACATATTTATACAGAGCTTCAGGTCAATGAAGAGGATAATTTTAATGTATACTTTAAACGAGAACTCGACGTCATATAAATTCACATAGACAGAAAATGCCTTATATTTGCTTACAAATTTGGTTTTATATTTGTAGAATTTTAGATATATTCGTGAATGAAATATACTTTATTTTATCAATATCTTTTTATTATTCTCACTAGAATTAACAACTAAGTCTGATATGTTTTTTTCGATTTTAGTTGATAGATTTTTTTTTTTCGCAAACTAGAATGAATAAAAAAGTCTATTATGATTTATAAATTGAATTAAAAGTTTTTTTTTGTATCTTATATATATGGTAGAATCATATTTAGCTATTATCTACGAATATTAAACAGTTTAGAGTTCATTCAACATTTGAACTTGATTTTTTTAAAAGATTGGATTTATAAATACGATTTTAACCTGACATAGCCTAGTTTTTAATTCAATATATGAGGGGTTTTAAGATGATTTATTACTTTATATCAAATAATAATAATATGTACTTATTTAAAAATCACTATAAAACCATTGTAGGTTGATAAAGAAAAAATATAGCGGTTACAAAATATGAAATTTAATATATTATAACCACATTCAAATTTTATATAATTTATTATAGCAAAATGTTATTTTCAAAGAAATTAAAACTGTTTAAACCGAATTTCGAATTTATAAATGTAATTTTCGGCGAATATAGTTTATAACCTTACAAAAAATTATTGTTTTAATGCGTGAATATCTTTATAAATATAACTGTAAGCAAAATAAATCCATATAAAGTTTTGGTATAAATTTTAAAGCCATAAAACCACAATAGGATTTATACTATAAAGATACTAGAATCATACATAGTCACCCATTAGCTTTTTTACTTTATGAAATGTTGCGAAAGTTTAAATATTACTGCTAGGGATTAATAAACTAATCCGTAATTAAGCAATTAACCAATGAAAATACGTAGTTATCTTTAAATATTTACTATATTTACGACTTATTTACTTACAACATGGGATTGCTGTTTCTCTATGAACTATTAAATAACATCCAAAAATATATTTCAGAATGGAGACATATTAAATGATACTATCTTATTGGATTATGATTATCGAAAATTACAATTCAATAAATTAAAATAAATGAAAAGAGCTAAAAGTAAAATTATTATAGTATTATAAAAAGTAGAATTCAAAACTCTCACTCTCTTGAAAGAAAATTTTAAAAAATTCTACCGACCAATAAGAACCAAGTAAAGTTTAAAATGTAATTTTTTTTTTTAAAAACATAAGCGATATATGGAAAGTACAAATTCTAGTGCCCATAAGGATAAGAGTTAATCTAAACCACCCTATATCATCAAAAGAGATGATAAAAAATTTGTCCCAATTTCTTAATTTAAAACAAAAACTGTTAACGACCCTTTAAAAATGAAAAGTTCTTTGCATAGGCAGTACCTCACTGAAATTGGAGATTCCGATAAAGAAATTCAATAATAATATTGAATACTTCGTTAAAAATATACTAACCCAGTATTGCAAAATCCAAACATTTTTTGAAATTGGAAACCGTTGACAAATTGTATTTTTAACGTATAAAAGCAAAAACGATCTAGATAATATTAAAAAAAAATGGATAAAGCATATAAAGAAAAAAATTGAGCTTTATAAAACCATAGAATATTCTTAAGAATTTAATAACATTGCCTTATCATAATATAATGGTATAAATGTTTGGGAAGTTGCCCAAAAAGCACATGATGAACTTATAAAAATTGGTGAAGCACTTGATATAACTGCACTCAAGTACAAAAAATTAACGCCTACCTATCCAAAGAAATTAAAATAAGTTTGCAAACAAAAAAATCAATGCAATACCTAGTTAATTAGAAATTATGGGAATAAAGTACTCTTGCTTTGAAAAGGTGCTCAACCATTGTGCACATATTGCAAAAATCCTGATCATTGGAAACACCAATACGAAGACTTAAAAGCCAAAATTGATAAAAAAAATAGGGCATAAGTCGCAAAAAACCCAAAAAAAGTTTTTATTCAAGAAATAAGAACAAAGAGAATATAATAGATGTTAAAAACACAGACAACACCACTATTTAAAAACTGGGTAGTGTCAAAAGGGTATTAAGCGCACTAATAGTTATTGAATCGACTATAAAAGACATTTCAATAGATACAACCCCTAATATTGACATGATTTCAAATAAAAAAGCTATCAAAATTATAGAAAAAACAAATTATTTTATATAAAAGAGCTTACCAACAAAGAGTGACCATTCGGGTGCGGAGGATAAACTTATCTCAAGAAGGAATAGGCACTCTAGCTCAAATTTAAGATTGCTATCTAGGTTCAAAAACAATAGCAGTAATATTAGAATCATTCTTATTAAAATTCAAAAGATTAATAATTTTTCTAAATATAAAGCAAAAAACGTACCTCAGCCAAAATCCATAATTGATGCAAGCGTGGAAATTAAGGGGCAGGTTATAATAACAGAAGGAGGCAAAACTTCAAAAAACACAACAGATAGTGAAAAATCAACTAGAATAAAAGAAAAATTAAAAGAAGGCATCTCTACTGAAGTAGAAATTGACCTCATCTAATCATTTTATTTATAAACCTAAAAAAAAACAATCAAAAAAAAAAAGCAAAATATGAAAATATGAAAATTACAAGCTTCAACGAAAAATTAATTGCTTGCAATAAGAAAAAAGGCAGAATTTTTGAATTTTTAAAAAAAATGGTAAAATTGGACATTATCTGTCTCCAAGAAATTAACATCAAAAATATTTACAAACCATTTTGGACCAAATATTGGAATTGAATGGTATACTGGTCCAAAAAATTTTAAAATAAGGTGTTTTAAAGAAAGTTTATTAATTTATATATTTACTGAAATAAAGTAATTATAGAAAAACTAATATAATCCAAGATTCCCTTTTCTTGATAGTGAAATCAGTTAGTATGTATAGACATCCCTCTTCGCTTCGAATAACATGACACAAGTATATCTATAATTGTGTATTTGAAGCAGAAGTCTTTGTTTAAAATTAGTAGCTTATAGGTAACCAAGATTACTAGTAATTTAGGGTATTATTTCATTGTATAAAGGGGTATAACCCCAGGTATTGGATAAAAAGAGGACATGTTTTGAGACATCCCTTTGTAAAAAGACTTACTTCTAGCTTCATAGAAATTATGAAAACAGTAAACATAAAAATTAACAACCTAGCACTCTATTATATCCAATGGTTCATAGGTACCTATGAATTAGGTTTCTTTGTTGAAAGAAACATAAATAAATCCCTTTTAGGGATTACAAAGGAAAATTTATTAATATTCCTTTGACTGAGTCACTAACTGAAGAGAGTTCATTAGTAAGTGTGAACTAATATGTGACTACGAATTAGATTACATTTACAAGATTAATGCTAACAATATGCATTTAAATATCACCATAACTTCAAATAAGAAAATAAAATGGTTTGATAAAAACTTTACTCCAAAGATTGATTACCAAACAAAATTCTTTTCGATCAGTATACAGCCAATAAATGATATGAAAAATTCTATAGTCAGGAAAATAATAGATTCTAAAAACAGAAAAGAACCAATTGTTAAACCTAATTGGGATAAAATAGGTAAATCTTTTAACATAGAACCGATATTTAATTGGATCAAGATTCACGAAATAGACTTAGAGCCAAAAGTCACCAGTCATAAATTTCTGCTATTTCAAAATGTTCTAATGACTGGAGAAAAGCATAGAACCTGGAATAAGGGTCAGTTTGACCAATCACAAGAGCGTAAAGCATGTAAAGCTAGAAAAGAAAATATACCACATAAATATTTTAGGTGCAGAAGGATCTACAACTTCCGGAAGCTCATTGATAAGTTCATTACCAATAATTCCACTACAAATAATGGATTGATAAATTAATTGACTGTAAAAATAATGATTTTTTTAGAGTAATTCAAATACAAGTTCCTATAAATATAGAGATTTTGAATCGCCTAGCCTTATTGAAAAATTACAGAGCTAAAACGGAAGCCTTACTATCAAGTAACATTCTTCCTGCTGAAGGTGTTTTTCTTAGATAGATAAATGGCATAAACAAAATATAATTAGATACTACAAATATCCCCAAAAAAGAGATACCTTGAACAAAATTAAAACTAATTGGTTTTCTAATGAAACAGGTGGAAATAATATTTTTATCGATAGTTAATAGTGTCCACCAAGTTTCTTAATAAAAAATACCTTCTCTTAGCAATAAATTTAGCCTTAAATCGACTATTGATTTATTGATTTATTGGCAATAAAAAAGCAAATTTACTAAAAAAAAAAAAAGTAATTTACACATTTATAGAATCCTTATCACATTTCTATTTGAAAAGGTACTCTACCAGCATAAAGATTTTCTGCCTTAAATTTTTAAAATAAAAAATTATTAAAAATTTATTTCCTTCAATAAATTATCGATGGAACAAGTAATTGAGACTCTAGATCCAGCAAGCTATGAAAAAAACAGAGTACTGACAAAGTTAGCTCGATAAAACCTACACGATAAGGAGGCTAAATATAAACCAGAGGATACTTAAATAACTGCAATGATACCCATTGCAGACTTTTAAGTTTACCCCAATCTTACTGAAGCACTAATATCGATTTAAGAAGTATTCTTTGAGTCACGAATGACCGATAAAGAGCGCAAGACTGCGATTCAATCATGCACTAAAACAAGTTCTATGAACTGTAATCCGCTGGCACTTAACAATAAAGTAACAAGCGCAGTGAAGAAAATTTATTCTGCACTATATGGAATACAGGTAGCGCTGACTCAGGAGAATAGATGTATTAACTATTATCTACAATAAATAATTCTAGAAAACCCTGAATTAAACACCTCAGAGGATCCAGGAACTATTTTTTATGAGCACAATGAGAGTACTTCTCTCCGATATCGTATCACTATGACCCACTTTAGGTTAAATAGCTACAATAATGGACTGGACCTTATTTGAAATCCTACACAACAGGCAAAACACGAAGTAAAACCGCTCATGAACTTATAGGATTTGGACGCCCTCATATATAAGAAACCAGCAGCGAAAAATCAACGACCCCAGCTGTTTAGCAAGCACCAGTAGAATACAAAATCAAAGGATTAATAAAGCGGCAGAACTTCTAGGTCGCCGTAAACCAATTTTCCTAACACCACTGAAGGTAGTAGCAATAATTCCATCTCTCAGTCAAATTTTCACGAAAGGGGCCGTGGGTGACGTAGAGGGCCTCAGTAGTGCTCCAGAAAAAACCCCCATAAAACTGCTAGATCCGCTATGCTCAAAGCAGCGTGTTCCAAACTGACTGAAAGCTATGGGTTCCGAAAATAGTGGAGATATATTCATAATCTAATTAAAGAACCCCAACTCAACGCTCTGGTATCGAGGTCGAACTATCACCGGAGACAAACTCGATTCCGGAACGGATCCTTTTGTGACAGGTTCCCTTAGTCATCTGATGAAATGGGATTAACGCGAAGTGGGTCTTAAGGGCATAATCCAAAGCGATGATCTCAATTCCATCCGCTGACGCAGCATCAAAATCGATTTAAGAGAAAATTGTCCCCGAAAACGAACTTAATATTATCTGAAGAGGTAGCATCTTTGCTAACAAAGAATACATTATAAGTGGTGAATTTTAGGGAAAACTGTTTCTACAGCTCCCTATTAAAAATTTCGAAAAATAAATGCGGCCTCAGGCCTATTATTGACTTAAGAAATCTGATAGAAAAAATTTTTGATCAGCATTTTAACATATAGAATCTGTCATTAATCTATGCATGATACAGAGAAAGGATTACATGACATCCCTCGAGCTCAGTGATGTACTAATACTCATACTAGTGTGCAAAAAATACAGGAAATATCTGATTTTTCATTGAAACAAAAAATCATAGCAAATCATAGTACTAATATTCGTTTTTTTGCTGAGCCCATTGATTTTCATAAAGACCCTGAGAACTGTTCATTAATGAGCCAAAAAATAAGAAATCGGACATTATTATATCTTGACGATCAACTTATTCTGAGCTTTACCAAGGAAGTATGTATATCAAACACTCAGTTAGTTTATTTCAAGCTCTCGAAAATTGGATTCAAAATTTACCCTGAGAAAACGCTAAAAATACCATCTAAATCGATAAAAATTTTTGAAATTGTAATAAACTCACCAAAAATGTCACTAAATGTCCCGATAATCAAGGCCAGAGACCTGATTCAAGAATCGAGAAAGATTCTGAACGAGGGGAAAAAGACACTGAGATGCTTAGAGGTCTTCATTGGAAAAACTCAAGCAATGTCAGTAGCCTTGATTCAGTAAATTTTCATGCTTTGACGTCTGCTATAATTGAATTACAGCTGCCTATTGAAATCGAGCTCTTGGGCATCGACTGTTATTTTTACGGTGCCCGAAATATAGAACATTATATTCTGGAAGAACCATTAAGATCATGGAATGGCGTTTATTTTCTTTCAGAATATCCAGAAATGGAAATATTAACAGATACATGTGATACTGTATGGGGAGTAGTTTTAGGTTCGAGATTCTAATATCGCTTATAGAAAGATACAGGCTACTTAATGCTCATTAATGCAAAGGAATTATTGACGATATTATATTCCTTAAAACTCTGGAGAGCTGATGGTTGTTCATCACTAGTCAACTTAGACAACACTACGATTTTATCATACATCAAGAAATTAGAAGAAACAACCTTTCCAAAACTATCGGGGATCTCTGAACGAATATGGTCACACTTCTTGAAGACTAACACCAGCTGTCATGTAACGTATGTTCCATCGGATATAAGCCCAGCTGACTCACTGCCCAGGTAGAATGACCGTGTGATGAGCTGAAATTGAATTTCAAATACAAATAATAAATATAAATCAAAATAATATAAAATATATACATTAAATTATATTAAGATAACAATGTAACAATTATTAGCAAGAAATTTATTGAAAATATTATAACATTCATATGTACCAAGACATCTAAAAATAAACTAAATTTTTGATGAATATATTAAAATAATAAAAACTATAAAATATGTCTCAACTAATATGCGAGAATAACTACATATTATAAGCTACAATTAATACAGTCATAATTAAAACTTATTCCAAGTATAAAAGAGGAAGTAACTTAAAACTAAAGTGAAGGACGTGGAACAAATTCTCAGAATACTAAAAAACTCTTACTTTTATTTATAATCAATAAAGTTATTTTTATTACTTTATTTGACTTGTTTACTTTTATAAACTTTTTATATGTAAATCTTAAAGAAATCACTTATTTTTATCTCAAAAAAAAATACCATTTATATTATATATTTTTATTTCTAAATTTAATTGTATTTAAACATAGCAACTACTAAAGAAGCAAGTAATTCTTTGGCCGCTATCATGTCATAGTTCCTCTCTCAAGAAAAGGTATATGTGATCGGAAACACAGAAATATTTGAATCAATAAATAACAAGAAAGTAGATACCTATTTCAGTTGGTTTCCCGACAGCAAGACGATAATAAAATACTCACTGACGCTCAGAATGTCAAAATGGTAGAGCCCGTACGCATGCCAGCCATTGAACTTAATTTCTCAGACAATTTATAAGAACCGAGGAGAACGACATACTCTAACACCAGTGACCCCGATGTGGAAATACACTATTTGGTTCCCGTATTTGAAAGAGCTATAGGTATCAAACAATAAATATTCAAGCAAAGACAATAGTCCCCGAACCCAAAAGCGGAAAATCTCCGTTATCCAAGGACAAATACTGAAATTTTAAGACTTGAAGAATAAGTGGTGTGCCCACAAAAGACAAGGTCTTTCAGATATTTATAATGAAATTTTTTTAAATAGAACGATATCTAAAGCGTATTTCGTGATACTTTACTATAAAGCAAATATTTTTGAGCAGGAGAACATCATATCACATCACATCAGAGATATCAGCACCACAGATCATCAATTATTTGGAAGAGGGTTGCAAGAAAAAAATTCTTAAAATTTCTAATACTCAAGCATTTTTCAGGGCTTATGATGTTAGTTAATAACTCCGAAGAGATTGAAAATTATCGTTTAATAAGAGATTTATTAGAAGCACTAGATGATGCATATTTGACGCCATTTGTAAATTTTTAAATATATATAAGTCAACTAACTATGTGATTATGCGAATGGGGACTCTCACCCGAGCTATCAGAAAAGAATCATACAACTGAAATATTTTCGCTTTTAACTTAGATTTATTTCTTCGAGCATCAAACATGAATCGTATTGATGATGCCAAAACAGCAATTAGACAGAGAGATATAAAATTGGAAATAATCGCACCAAAGATGAAACTAAAGAGTAGACCAATAATACGCAAATTTAAAATTATCAGGCGTTCAGAAGCATTTTTTGTTCAGCGTATACATTCGAAGTATATAAAAAAAGGATTGAGCCAGCTCTTGCCCAACTCTTGCCCAACTTCTTACACAGATAATTGCTCTAAAAGTGAAAATAGACTATTAAGGTACTTGGATGATTATTAAATACCGCTAGCTGCGAATATTATCACTAAATTAATTGACTTAATATCATAGCTTAAGATATACAGCTAGATACTCCGATACCGAAGACCTGCGTAATTCAAGATACAGTGGCAGCAAATTTTGAAGTCTCCCCTGAAAAAATCTTTTCCCATACTTTATGTCGAACTACTCAATTTTATACTCTTACTAACGATTATCTAAGAATTCTACAATCAACGAAACAGAGTCTATATTACTTCTGGATTAACTTATTACATCTCTTCTATTCATATAATAATAATTATATATGCTCTAAAGAGTATGATTAATATAACATTAAATAATGATATAATATTTATAGACAACTTTGAGAATAGAGCATAATTTAATTTTGAAAAATAATTAAATTTAAATAATATATTCTGTTTTTTTTGGTTCATTTCATTATTCCAAAGTAATATTATAGATATAAAATAACTTTTTAAAAAAATCAAATAATATACAGAATTTCACAGATTTTTACCATTGAAAATATTGAATTATTAGTATATATTCACATCATCCGCTAGATTGTAAATAATTGATTTCTAAACTTAGAATAATTTATAAAAATTGAATATAGGTAATAAATAATATAAATTTTGTATACAGTAATATAATTAATAAATAACCTAAATTTCGATTAAATATGTAAAATAATTTACCTAAAAATATCATAAAAATTACAAATATATAAATAATGTTCAAAAACAAGAAATTTATAATATTTGTGTCGAGTTGTGATGATTTAACTTTGATAAAATAAGAAATAAAGACATTCAAAAAAAAAAAAAAAGACTAGCAGATCTGCCATAAGTTTAGAATATTTATAGATAGATAATATACAAGTGTTATATTAAGAAGATCGCTGAAAAAAAGAACTTAGTACAAACCAAAATTATAATAAGCTCTTTATACAAAGGATTATAGAAATTTAACTTAGAATGGCAATATCTGGGAAACTAAACTGTACAAATCATTAATATTTATCAGATTAATATGATATAATGACAAGAAAAATGACCGAATCTCAATCCAAAGTACTTCTAATTTAACAGTTTTAGTATTAATAGCCTCGTAGTTTATAGATTTTTAAAAAGGTTAGAATTTTTTTGAGTTTGACTTTAAAATTAACTTTTAATATGCTTTTTAAACAAACAACAAAAATTATTATTTGCAACACTAATAAATAATTTTATTTCTTCTGTTTTCTGTTTTCTGTTTAGAAAAATTAACCATATTGATTTATTTTTAAGGTAAACGATAATTTAGATTATTCGTATCTACTATCCATATAATAGTATTAATAACTTTGACTAATAAAACTCCATTATCAATTTAGCTTTTGAGTTTTTAAATTAAGTAAATACCATGACTAGATATAAATTTATAACTAGCTAATTATGTATAATCTAGGGTATTAAAATATTACGGATTAAGGCTTTTATATATAAAATGCAGTAATAAGATATATGTTTAAAAAAAAATAAAAGTTTTAATTTTTGGTTCTATGAAAGTGAATAATATACTTTTGAATTTATATTTTAGATTATCATTTGAATGTTTAATATTTATAAAATGTAAATACTTTTTTATTAATAAAAAATACAATTTTCGCTATTTTTTTGTGATTTGGGAATTTTCACGGCGATTTGTTTAAAATAATAATTCTAAGTAATATAATGTATAAGGTAATATTTGAAATCTAACGTGTTAAATAGAATTTTCTACACCGAATGGGATTATGCTTTCAATTATAGGGTTTAAAAGGAATATTGAGATCGGTTAAAAGAAGGCGATGATTGAAAAACGAGATATGTGGCAGATTTTAATATACAATACTTTAATTTTCAATTTCGGATTTTAATGCGGTGAACTAAAAGGTTTGATTGTTCGATAATTAAGTTATAAAAATAAAAAATTCAGAATCAATATCTAAAGCTTTGAATTAGCTTTGGCATTTAAAATTTTCAAGCTTATAGGTATACAAAATTTAATACATAATAATTTTTACTATTTCTTAAATTATGAAGATTATTATATTTATAACTGAATAAAATTAGATTTAAAACCAAAAAAAAATGTGATATTTATTTTTCGGTGAGAGCATCAGAAGCATGTTAGGCTGTTCTTTTTTCATCAAAAAAATTTAAATTTAGCTTAATTTTACTTAGATTAGGACTAAATTTTATTTTTAACTTTTTTCGTTATCTGATCTGCTTTTTTTTCAGATAACAATAAATTTTTAGTTATTAGTTACTTTAAAAACCTTTCTTTTCAATAGTTATATATTTTCTTTGTAGTTAAATTCGAAATGCTTCATCCAACAAAAAGTATGCGACCTTTAATTCAAATGAAAAATAAAATAAAAAATTGATAGAAAACAAATTATAACATGACTCTGGATTGTTACAAGAAAAATATGGTTCTCAATAGAGCCTGGAGTAAAACTAGTGTTCGGCGGTGGTTGATATCTAATCATTTTCTATCCTCTCTTTTTTAAAACTCATACTTTAATATCAACAATACTTACTCTACTTTTATTACTTTTTTTTTTTTTGTCTCAGAGAGTTTATTATACTTTTATTACATAATTTTAATATTTTATTCACAAATAATAAAAAAATAGTATCTGAACAGTTCGATCTTACCTTTTCACTACATTTTGAATCATTTTCTTTTTCTTTATACTTTCTCATTATATTAAATAAAAATCCAATTTATTCAGCGATGTAACTACTCTGTCAAACAAAATTACCAATAGGCGCTTTAGATAAGTATTATTTTTATTTCTCTATTTTTTTGGTTCGCCATTTTCGATTTTTTTTTTTTTTTTTGGTCAACTTTTTCTTACTCATTCAATTTTTTGCAATTTTCAAATTTATGTCTGTAAAAGTGAATTAATAGCCCAAATTTATCTTAAATATTTCATATACTTTGAAATAAATTCATAATACCACTAATTTAACATATATAAATTAATTATTTTTGATATTTATATAATTTTTTTAGTTTTAACCCTACTATTGATTCTTTTTTGGGGATGAGTTGAATTTAATATCATAAAGAGCAGCTATCACTAATTATTCACAATATAACGGTAATTTATTTATGCTACCTTAGCTACATCACAAGCGTTTTGTCGATTTATTACATAATACTTACAAAATTCGCAGCGGTCTGTTTTTTTGTAAGTTTCAAAAAATTTTCACCGAATTTAAAAAAAAAAATAGCTATAATCATATAACTTTCATCTTTTAATAAAAATAATAATAATCTTATGTTGAACTCTGTTTCAAAATGCAATAAATATCACTAATTTATTCATTAATTTTCTCAAACTTGTATCGAAAACGATACCTAAGTCAAACTATATATCACAGTTTATATGAAGCAACTTTCATACAAAATATCCTCATAACCTTTGTGGTTATGAATGATATTAATTTCAATATTGAAATAAGTTTTAATGAGCTTTATTTCCTTTCGATAATTTTATTTTTATCATATTTAAAATCCTTCTGGATATATTGAATTAGTTATTAAACCTTTTTTCTAAGTATATCGTCAACAGGTTTGAAGCTAGCATTTTTAGCTTTCATTAAAATGAAAATTAGAAGCAACTAATAAATAAAATTTTTTCTTATAATTAATGATTAAATAACCAATCATAATATATTTGGTTATTACATTTTCGATTATCAATTAATGAGATAGATGGATAATTTTTATAACATAATACAATTAGCTATGTAAATAGGTAAAATATATTTTAGATCGAGGAAATAAATACGAATATGAAAAATTAAAAAAAATTATTGCAATTATAAATAGCACGCAGAATTATAATTTCGGAATATTTATATAGGAACAATAGAATCATCATTTTCATATATAAATTTTAATTCATGGGCACTTTTTAAGATATGGATACTTCTAGAATAATATTATTATTGTTTTTGCTGCATTTCAATAAGAAAAATTCCCACAATTTATTAAAAAATAAAATAAGGATTAAAGGAATTAAAAAATAGATCAATAATTATATTAATAATAGTTATGTAAGTTATCAATATGTGTTGGTCGTATATTGGTAGCTAAGAACGATATTAACATCGCTTTTTGAATAGATACATATCATTATAAATTACAAAAAAATAACAAAATAGAATTAAATACTTGAAAAATAGCTGGAAATAATAAATACCTACTGTTATCAAATTCAACTAAAAAAAGTGATTAAACTTGATAAGTATAAGCGCATAAACAGATAATAATTTCATAACACATATTAACATTCGTTTAAAAATTTTGTTTAGTATAGTTTTAATTTAATTATATCATTTGCTTTTTAAGCCAATAAATTTTTTTAAAAAAAAATACTTTTCATGTTCAGAACCATCAAAAATGAACGTTTTTAAAAATTAATAAAACATATATTTGTAACCATTTTTTTGGATTTCTATACCTCGAAAATAATTTATAGACCCTTGATAAATCGATTAAATATAATTTAAACGGTAAACCTTAATATACGCTTTTAAACTAAAATTAATAGAGCTCTAAAGAGAAAAGAACAAATTTTACTATTCGATGTGAAAAGATATATTAATTTTAACCATCTTATTGGTTAAAACTAAACCGAAAATTACAATCAATAAAAATTATAGTGTGACATAATAAACTATAGAAAAAATTATTAATTTTATTATTTGTAAATTGCAATATTGCGTTATCCTTATCATCTATCGGAAAATCTAAAAATGAGTATAGCGTTCATGGCTTATTCTGTCTATTGTCATTATATATTTTAAATTAATATTCGCTTTAAATAGCTCGATAAATTTTAATAATATATTTCAAAGAGAAGACATATTAAGTTACCCCAAATTTAAAATCGACTCAATTAAGCTATTCAAAGAATTTCTAGTGAGTCGATAGTGTGAATCGAAGATAGTATAGTTCGACCGAAAAGCGTGTGAAACTATATCATCAGTCGATACCACGGCGTTTGTGACAGAGTTAGTGCCTATTTCTCTTTCATTGAGGATTGGCGCTTCAGTACTGTGGCGCATAAAATCAGACAAATAATGGATTTATCTTATAATACCATACACAGATGTGGCTTGGAGGTATCGATGACATATTTTACAAGCCTATGAACTACCCAATTTCCAATCTTAATATGGGTAGTTCGACAACGATTGAATTTCACCTTTTCCTTGTAGACCATGTACGCATTTACAGTATATAATATTATATCAACGTAGTGGTTGATCTAGCATGGATTATCAATTCGCGACCACTTCTTTTTATTTTAGTGAATACGATTACTAGGTTCAACCCTCGTTTTATATTGCAGCTGCATTGATCCTAAACCCTGTGGATGTCACTGGAGCGGAGGAATCCTGCTGCTGATAGCGCCCAGAAATGCTTGACTATGATTTGCTTAGCAGTGAGGGAAGAGTATTGACCCCATCCTAGGAGCAATTATACAACTGGTGATATATCCATAGATTGCCACATGAATGATTTTCTACATGTAAAATCCAGTGAATTGATAAATTCAGGAAACATTAAATGTGTGGCTAGCTTGGCAGGACTATCTGAAAGTTAAAGAAGAGGCAATTTGTAGATTTTTATTGAGCCTACTTTCAGCTTTTCAACAGTGTATATTTCTGCCAGATATTTGACTATTTGTGGCGAAAAAGTTGGAGTAGATACCTTGTCTGAGACTCTTCAGTGTAGAAAATGCTGCTGGATAGAATTGTATTTGGATTTACGGTGAACTCATTGTTCGTTGAAAACGATAATATCAATAGCTTAAGCCCAGAGACCTATCTTTTTGATGAAACGATGCTTATATTTTATGCTAACAATCTCCAATGCTTGTTTTCTGTGTTAAGCACAAAAAGAGAGTAAAGAAAGGGTTAAGGTTGGGCTGAAACTGAAATTAAGACTAAGAATAAAATAATGATATTTATTTTATATTATATTGATAATATATATTTGTGAGATAAATTTAATAAAATAAATAATACACTTAGATTATTCTGAAAAATGGAGTATGGTTTCCTTTTTATTATATTGAAGAAGAATATAAATGATATTATTAAAAAAGTTTTATTATAAAAATACTAATAGCTTTCAAATAATAGCTAACTTGATATTAATTATGTTCTAGAAGGTTCTAGAAGCACCCGTAAATAATCTATGCAAAACATTCAATAACATCCCATACAGCTCCATTGTATTCCATTAATGTTCTATAGTGTTTCTGTGTATAACATTCCGAGAGCGGTGGTTTTCCGCTTTTTGGTTCTGTCACGACAGTAGTTTCTTTTAGAAGCAGTGGCTGTGATATCAAAAGCGCCATCAGGTCTGAGAACAAGATTGAGGATTTCTAAATTGGATCCACTAGTATCATCGTATCTTGCCACTGCGGACCTACGAATATACCTATCCTATTTGATTCCAGGATGAAAAGTAGTACGGGTTTTTAAATCTGGTGCACATGTGAGTCAGAGAATTCAGTCCAAGCGTTTTGTTGTCCGTGAACCAGCTATAATATTGATTCAGCCTTCTACTTTGTGATGATACAAAGAAGTGAAGTTGTGGGTCACATACTATGAGTTCAGTTCTGAGAATTTATCTTGTGATAGATAAAATCCATTTTGCGGTATCATTCTGCAAGGGGTGTCCACTGGGTTTAGTAAATATGATACATTTGTCACTTTAGGGCGGATATAGGTCTTTACCCAGTAATACCTGACCTTTTCTGTTAATTTCATCAGTTCCAGGAAGGTTGTGCCCCCGAATTTCTTTACATAGGCGAGTGTGGCTGTGTTAACTGAGTAAACTAACACTAATCGCCCCACCACGCTCTTCAGGTTAAACGAATAAAATATCTTCAGCAGTTTCTTTGTGTTTATATGCTGTCTCGCAACTCTAGAGCTCCATAATCTAAATAAGAGCGGTGCCATCTACTATTTCCCAAACTGAGTCGCTGGAGTCGGTAAATTTCTCCAGCTCTGGCGTCTCAGGCAAGATCGAGTGATCGTTCCATGATGTTAGCTGGTTCTTCCAGAAGGACAGGTTCTGGATTGCCGGTTTCGTCAGCCTCACTATCGATGTTCATGTATACGATACTGACAGAGCAAGTTTCTTGAGTTCTAATAGTAAGCGTAGAATCAGTCTCTAAGGAAGCGGGGCGACTGGAATCGACTGAGCTTTACCAATGAAGCTTCATAGACATCTCAATGTCGTCTGTCCAGCTTTTAGCAATCTTCTGACTTCGCTTCGGAGATCCCGGATCTTGGTAAAAGGAGCCTTGAGGGACATTTCTCTTGTGATGATCACCAATCTAAGGTGTGCGATCGGCTGAGACGGCGTAGTCGACAACTTCTTAGAATTGACATTGATTAGATTATATTAGAGCTAGGAGTAGATTATTTGAGTGTTTTTATTGGCACACGTCCTTGGATTCCCCCATTATCAGCATATCGTCGAGATATAAAGTTGTTCGAGTTCTTTTATAAATAGGCTAATTCTTCAACTGGACGAAGGATATTGATGAAGACAAATGTTTACCGCGATTACTAAAAATTTAGGATGCAGAATTGGAAACTGCGGTCATTAAAATGAAAAAGCAGCCATCTTTAGTATTTCTAGTATATCAGAATGTGCATGAAGGCAAACTGGATATCTAGTGACGACAGGAAACCCTTGTATTGGAACATTCGGAAATGAAAGATTGCGTATTCATCTTGAAATTCTGTTCAATCACCTATTGGTTTAGATTACAGAGTTTAAGTATGGACCGGAGACTTCCAGTATTCTTCTAAATCGAAAAAATATGGCTTTAAAATCCCTCACTGCGCGACTGAATCTCATTGGTAACTCAGTCTGATATATGCAAGACTGCTTCTTTTGAAATAACATCGCTGACCTCCTGACTCAGCAGTATTTTTCACCTAAAAAGGCGAAAAATAATATAAATCTAGGTTATAGAAGGGGATTCTGAAAACCCTCTCCACTTTGTTCCGAACCATTCGGCAGTCCATATCTTAGACCATGATGAACTGAACTAGCTAGGCGGCCCCAAACTGGTGAGCAATTCTGGGTCTCAATTAATAATACTCTCCGTGGCCTCGACCTCTCCCGCTAAAATTTGACTGGCGACCGAGGTTCTTGAAAATTTCTTGAGTGATAGTTGCAGCTGTGATTTTTAGAGCGTAAACAGTTTTGCAGTTTTCTGTATAATTTTCTATCGTACTCTGCTGGCGCCTGAGAAAATACTGATTTCACCGTCGTTTTGCATCTGGTTTATTTGATACGATGGCATTTCACGCCTCTTGATCCATCAATGGCTTGAAATCATTCAATGAGCTAAGTCTATTTTTTTGGAACGTCAAATCCCATGTTTAAGTTTTCAAACATTTGTTAGATTTCAGTATCGGCAATTTCAGACAATAGTGCACTCATAGAGGTAGCGGAAAAAAATTCTGGATCTTAGGCTGAGTTCAAACCTTAGCTTTCTTGAATTCAGCGGTGGAAATAGTTGTCAATTGTATTAATTGCTTGTTTCTGATCTAACTGTATTCAATAGAAAGTGGAATCAATTTTCTTCAATGTACTCGAAGCTGTTTAATTCAGTGGTGGTGGTTTGTAGTTCGTCGAACTAGCCTTTGTGTAAGAGTGGATTTTAATCTTACGCTTTTCTTCGGCGGTTGAATATCTGGTATAGTCATTTTCAATCGATAAAAACGCTTCACTGAGCTCTGGATAAACAGTAAAGTTTGTAATTGGTACCGATTTTGAAACCAACGGGTCCTCTGATTCTTGTTTGCTCTTCCTTTCACAAAGGAGTTGCTGTACCAGTTCGGTAAATACCCTGACTTGGTCTTGGTTTGCGGGTGCTTGGGTTTCAGTTACTTGTTCCATCGTCTATTATTTTTGAAGGTAATGAAATTTTTAACATTCTTATGTAAAAAAATTAATATTGAAAATATTTATGCTGATAAAGCACCTTTGTGAAAAAAAATAAGATAAAGATAACACTAATGTGTAGTTAAAACATTATACATATAAAAAAAATTTTAGTTAATTTATTGAATCTATTTTTATTGGATTGTAATTTTTGTTTATATTTATCCAATAAGATTGCAACACTAAATATTTCCCCTCTCTTAAGTATAATTTGATAAAAAAGGGGTTTTCACTCTTAATGGATTCAAAAAATATTTCTAATCAAATAATAGGGATAATAAAAGTGGAAATAGTTATATATGAGTTGAGGGGTTTTACATTGTAGAAAGTCTTCTGACGCGATGTTAGCGTTCATGAGAATATTCTGCTTTTTCCTGCGGGACTTCATCAGCAGCTTGGAATTTCTTAATAGTTTCGGGAGGCATTTTGGGTTGACAGTTAGAGTAATCGGTAGTCAATAAAGTTGATTTTCATCTAGTTATAAGTTGATTGATTGGTTAGTTGTTTATTTTATTTTATATTTTAATTTTTATTGATTTAATTTTTATCTTTTTCTTTTAAGGCTTTTATTTTATTAAAATTTAGAGTGAAATAATAGTTAGATAATGTAATAATATCGTTTAATCGAATTAAAAATTGAACTTTAGCATTTAAAAAATTAACGCTTTTTTTGTATTATCAGTACAAAATTTATTAGATTAAAGATTTTTGAAAAAAAATTTTTTTTTGAAAAGTTTAATTGTAGCAAATAGTTAATGAGTTTTTAATTTATGAGCGGGTCGTGTTTTTCAAAAAAGAGAAGATTGTAGAGGTTTTATATTGAAATTTTCTGTCATTGAGGGGGGGTTTTTTTGGAAAATTAATCATGAGAATAGTGCTTGATATTATATTTGATACTTTCTTTCTAAAATAAAACTTTTGTTTATCACTTATAATTAATTATCATTGTAATTTTTAAAAATTTTAGCGTATTTTTAATTCCTTAGTAAATTAAAACGTAAGTTTATCGATTATAATCAAATATCTTTATGGTTAAAATAATCTAATTTATGTTTAATTTCTTCGTATAACACAATCGAAAAACAAAGGCATTGATCATAAATGCATATTAAGACTAACATAGTTCAATATGATGAAGTTTTGTTAGATCACTATAGGAACTTGCACATATAAACTTTATTTTGATAATATTAGTGGGATGGCCTAGATAAAAATTATAAAAAAAACCCAGCTTATTATGTATATGCAGCCATGATAATCATTACCTCTTTTATATTCAATCAAGGATTTAGGAGCGAGATAAGTAGCACTAGTAACCCCTTAGAATTTTAATTAAAATATTATATAAAAATTAAATAAGCTTATTAATTTTCTTTTTTTTAGGCAGGCTTTGAAATTAGCGATTCTATAAAAAGAAGAAATTTTGTTATGCTAACAAAATATTATTAAATATAAGAGCTTCAAAAACATTAAAATATGGTGATTCGAGCTTTAAGTGAAGTACTTTAACAATAAAGAATTTTTAATGAGTACTTGAAAATTAAATAATATTTAGTGTTAGAAATTTTTATAAATTTTTATATTCTCACTTTTTTACGACCCCGATTCAACTTTATCATTTAGTCATATTTATACATCATATCTTATATACAATCGAGTTCATTTCCTTGATCGATTTAACAATATGATATAAAAAATAAATAATTTAACCTTTTCTCCTTATTGATAACCTCATTAGTAATTATATTTGCCCTTGTTAATTTCTCGTTTTCTCTTTATTCTTATATATGCTCTTTGTAAAATAAAAATAGACAAATGTTAAATGAGTTTATTAGATTTTTTTTGGCTAGTTTGATTACTCTGTATTTTTAAATGTTCTTTGTAAAATTTTAATATGATTCAAATATTAGTTTTACGTAAATTGAAATATCTGTAGTGGTGAAATAATTTATCACTACTGCATATATCATGAAAAATTGCCAAAATCCGTTTCAAGGATAAAAAATCTCGGTTATTGCTAATGATTTTTGGTTTTATCGTGGTAAAAGTATGAAATGAAAATTTGGTTTATTTAAAGGAGATTGATTATAGTATCTATAATTATATTTTTAATTTATAATAAAATATCTAAAATTTAATTTGGATTTTTAATAATTTATTTGATAATTAAAATATTTAGTTGTCTTAAAATGTATCGTATATAATCTATTCAGGTGTAGTATACAAACTAATTTAAATGGTATATGATTTAGAGCATGTAGTTTTTAGTTCAGCAGAGATTGGTTTAATGATTATTATCGTATTAAATATATGTAAGAATGCTGTAAAAAAAAAAAAGATAAATAAAATTTACAGTTTATATGAAGTAGATAATGAAGGTGATTTTATACCTGGGATATTCAAAACATTTTCAACTAGTTGGATGCTTTTATTTTCCCCATTTTTATTAGTTATTATGACGCGATGTAGAGGTTTATCGGTATCACCGTGGCCATTGATGTCAATGTCATCTTTGAGCGGTGTACTATACAAGTGATCACCAGGTAGAGTGCATATTAATGTAGCAGGCGTTTTTAGACCAACATAATCTGACAAGGGAACAACTCCATCAACAGAGTCCTTGTATATAGCAAAGTCTTGGAGGTCTTTCCAATTGTTGAACAATTTCAATAGGCTTAGCAAATAAATTTGAGGAGTGACTATAAAAATGCTGCTGTCACAAAATGCATCGAGTAGTTTATCAGGAGTTCTCCAATCAAGGAACTCCATTTCATCATTTTGAGGGGACATGCATTGTTCGTTTTTTGGGTTTAAATGTGGGTAAATTTGGCTTAAGAGATAACTATCTTCTTCAGATTCAGAAATATTGGCCATGAAAAATTGCACGTCCCACCTTCTTGGGTAACTTTCCGGGGTAATGAAACGAGAAAAATAAAGTAATCTACTAGTCAAAAGAGACAAGTTATTTGATTTTACCAAGTCTGAAAACTCAGCGTTTCTGGAGTTACAAAAGTGATCATCGAAAGGGGGAGAGGTGAGAAGGAATCCAGTTTCTTCGAACATTTCACGAATAGCGCATACTTTAAAATCTTTTATACAAATGTCTGTAGGTTCGAGGCTGTTTAAATTAAAGCTGTTTTTTTGATTACTAGTCTGGTCAATATGATCTTTCCATTCATCCAAACCATCAGAAAAGTCGACTTTACCGCCAGGAAAAACATGGACCCCTGGAAAGCTACCTCTGGGTACTCTGAAAAATAAAACAGAGATAAAACAATTAAATTAAGAGAAAGTAATAGAAAGTAGAGCTTTATACGCAGTACCTTTTGGCCATAAGAACTTTGTAGTTATATTCCTTAAAATTAAATCTGGATTCGTCTGTATCTGTTCCAAGCAATGGGGCAGTGAGTATCAACCTTAACGAATAAACATATATTAATTAATCTCTTAAAAACAGTAGCTTAGATTTTTTATATATGTTTTTAAAAAATTCAATATTTTTACGATGAACATGGGATTAAGTTTGGAGAAATTTTGCTAAAATATTTTGTATATTTATTGGATTGCATTTTAATATATAGAGGTGATAAGATAAGAAAGAGTGAAAATATTCAAGATGAAAGGGGTATTATGGGGAAATAGATTTTAATATATGAGCTGTAAAAGTTTATACTAGAAAATTAGGTAAATGAAAAAATAAAGAATTCAGCTATTTACGAGTACCGTAAGAGACGGTATATTGTAGAAATTAGATATTATGAATTAAATAGAAAAAGTTTGTACAAAGGCAAAAACAAATAAAGATCGAGAAAAAGGTTTATTATATCAAAAGTTAGATATAATTATTTGGATCTTGAATGAAGTTTTAAATGAAGCAGGCAACAGATATGATATTAGCATAATAAGATTTAAAATATAAAGGCTCAAAGACTATAAACCTTTTTGAATTCGAAACATTAGATAGGGCGAAAATCAATTCAAACAATAGTTTATTTTTAATAAACCGTTATATTACTTCAAGGCAAGGCAGTTTTTATTTCTAAAGTCGCCTAAACCGGAGGAGTCTTAGTCTTACCCTCTTCTGGTCAGCGTTTCTAATCTAATCATCATTTCTTAGCCATTTTTAACCCTTTCCGGGGCAAGCACTCATAAACTTTTTTAAAAATTGTAATTGGATAAGCCATATTATATTTAATTGTTATTGGATATGAATATTTTATCAGCCATTAATTTATTACTATCTTATATTTATTTATCATGCTGTCGATTGATTAGATAATTTTGGTAGTTCAAAAAAGGCCAACCTCCCCTGAAAGGGTTAATCAAGGAGAGGTAATAATTTATCCAGCTAATAAGATAATTTATTCGGACCCCATACAGTTATAGCTAATGTAGAATTATAAAGTTACATTCATAAAATTAAAGAGCGTTATGGAAAACGTATGACTCGGGCCTGGCACCCGCATTCTTAAATCGCAAATCGAGCCTAAATAGTTTGATATTATTAGCTTTGTTAGACTAGCCACTATTGGCCCCTCGAGGCCCTCTTACGTATCTATATTATTATTAGCCAACAGTGGTTCATGAAAAAACACTATACTATAGTATTGTAGATTATTGGGTAAAACTTCTGTTGTATCATATAGGAATCTGTTACAAATTACACTAGGAATATATTGTTTTAGAATTTTTATTGTGTTCAAAATTAAGTACATCATAGCTTTTGAATTGTGTAAGGACGCGTTGTAAATAGTTTCTTTAGTTCGTGAAAAAAATTTTCATAGGGAATATCACTCAAAGTTTGGCTAATATTGAAGTAAATAGGTTGAACTTTGATAAGCTGGAACGATTTTATATTTTCATATAGACTACTTTAACGCAAATTATTTTTTAGCAAAAAAAATATGGTTATTGCTAATCATTCAATTCTAAGTAGATGTTTAGATAAAATTATGTTTTGGCTCTCAACAATAATTATAGATACAAGATAGCGAGACCGATTATTTAGTAGAAGATTTTGATGTTTATGCCTGGAATATATCGTTTAATTTCTATAGATTGTTTCCTATATACTAGTATAAAAAAGAACTACTCAAGATTAATTTGATGATATATGATTATACTGGTATCTATTATGATTCTAATCTAGTGATCCTATACCACTAATAATTGTATGTAAATAAATACGAATAATGATTAATTCGCATCTTTTTGATTATTTTCTGGTTCGATTTATTGAAATATTGAAAGATTTTTGTGACAAAATAGTAAAGTATTACAAACCATAAATGAAATTATAACTTACGTTAATATATAGAATAATTATAAAGTTTAATATATTATTATACCTCTTTAGAATATTTTTAATATATAAATGGAATCTAATGATTAACGCGTATACTATCAATAATCATAAAGAGTTATAATAAGAATCATTAAACTAAAAAAGAAGTAAAAGGGTCAGAAAAATATAATATTTAAATTTCTTTCACATGATAATAGATAACAATGTAGAAAATTAAAGAAGTGCAATTAATTAAAAAAAATATTCCCTACTATCCAATGTCTCTTTAATATATATAATAAAGTTGAAATAAAATAATACTTGTCCTTTATTAGCGAATAAAATTGTGAAAATAATGGTATAGTAGATAGTTAGATCATTAACAATCAAAGCTTTGAGATAGATTTTTTAGGCAAGTCCAAAGAGTATACTGCTGCGTCAACCAAGTGATCATTTCCCCAGAAAACTTGATTGTTTTCAGTTACAAATGAAGGAACTCCGAATATTCTCTTCTCTTGAGCTTCGTTTGTTGAAGAAAATACTGCTTTCTTGGCCGA
>LSSN01001856.1:0-13859 GCA_001970855.1 Smittium culicis
CTTTAGCTCGTAAAAATTTTACAGGTAATGAAAAAAATTATGGCTAAAAATTTTCTTGGGTAACAACGCTAATCTTATGATATCAGCGCCCGGACCGAATGTCGTCATAAGGTGGAGGAAATAGCTGTATGCATGTTATTTGCTGACATTAACATTTAAATTATGTATTTTTATGTTTATTCAGTAATTTTTCTGATAAATTATATATATAAATTAATTATATTACTATCATTTTATGAAAATTTTAAATGATAAGAAATGTATGTTTTTTGGGTTTTCAGTGCAAGTGAAGGTATAATTATTTATATAATTTATATTAATGCTTTATTACGGTGTTATATGAGATAAATTTAATCCTAGAATTTCTTGAATAAATTAAAATGAATTGATTAGAAAGAGTAATATTATAACATAAATAACTATATTAAAGAAAAATAAGTAGAATAGAAATTTCAAAAAAAATAATTATAAAGGATACTTTTAGAATTCTGTCACAATTTAGTATTTAATATAATTCTTCATAAATCTTTGTAGTTATGCATTTTTTTTTAGCCTTCCATTATTTCAATATTACATTTTCGAAAGTTATTCTGTTAAAATTTAAACTGAATTTTCATTTATCACCCTTTCAATAAAGGCTAATTTTTTTTTTTTTGAGCTAATGATCTTAGGCTATCACTTTTTTGAGCCATTCATTCTCAGGTATTTAGCTTATTCATTTTGAATGAAGTATTATATTATTATCAACTTGAATAGCCATACTTCATTTTATTATAAACTTTCGATTTTTTTTTACATTTTTTATTTAAAAAGGGTTATATATAGTAAAAACTCTGAGCAAGCAACATATATTTTCCTCCCATTTTGGTCTAAATACCCTCTCAGATAGAAATTTTCCATTTCGAGGTTTTTTAATAATAAAAATAGCCAGCAAGGGGCTAGCTAAAAATTAACATAAAAAATAGGCTAAAATCTAGAATTCTAAATACAATAATTTGATTTGTTTATTTTTTTATTAAAAAAAAAGTCTAACTTAATTCGTCAAGTACATGCTTTAGTTGCTATCTTAGAAATTGTATTTAGTCTCATTTTACAGCCACTTTACAACATAACTGCAAATTGCTTTCCCAGAGAGCAATTGATAATAGGCCAGATTATTTGATATTTAAATATCCAATTCACAAATAAATTTACTAAAACCTGCAAATTTAATTTAATTAGCCTATAAATTCGCTTTAATAAAAGTTGGGTATACTTTAAACAACAAATCAATATTTTTTCAAATTAAAATTCATAAAGTTGCCTTCTTAGAGGGTTTCCACCTTAAGGCGTTGCCATGTTAGAGGTTTTACTGTATTTTAAGTTATTACAATTGGGTCTATTTTAAAATTTGAATATTGTTAAAATATTTTCTTTTTTACTGATCGTTTATATCGAATCTGAAAATTTTACTCAATTTAAATTATTATAAATTATTTTTTTAATTTTAGATAAAAATCATTTTCAAATATGACTGAATATTTTTTGGATTTTAATCATTCAGATTCTATAGTTGGTTATTTATATACAGATAAATACTTAAATGATATATTATAATATAATACCGATATCATAATAAGCCCTGTGGGTAGATAATCAAAAAAACCCAAAAAAAAACTCGGCAAATATTAACTTTAGAAAATTTTTGATAGTTTTTTACGTACCACTGCCTTTATTTTCGATTAGGAATTTAATTTAGTAAGTAAAAAATATACTTATACTAAAGCTTTTAATAGATGTTAACAATTTTTTATTTAATTTTTATGAAATGGAGAGAAAAAAACATATTTCTTAATCGTGATTATAGTGTAAACTTTGTTCCAAGAAATTTTTATTGAATGTATATAATATAAATATTTTTTTAATCTCTAACCGAATTTCTAGCTTTGAAAAGTTGCGAGTTAAAAGTTTTCTATATATTATTTACTCTTTTTTGATATTATTTATTTTTTTATTCAAGATAAAGTATGCATTAATTTTAAAGGATAAAAACTAACTACATAAAAATTTCATAGCTAAAATTCTAGAGCGAAATAAACATTCTCTGTGTTCAGCTTATATCTTTTGTTTCTTAATAATTTGTTATTATTCTAAATTTTTAAATTTCGCAATGTCATTATCTTTATATTTTGATCTCTTAATATTTGATTGATTTATAAAAGTTCTAACCTTATGTGAATTCGAAATTTTTATTAAAATCCACAGAAATTCCATATAAAACCGCTTTTTTTCCTGCTCTTTTTACTTATTAGTTTGCGAAATTCTGAATTTTATGTCAGCCTAATTTTTTTTAACTATCATTTATGCTGGGGCTATAACTAATTTAATTTTTTACTCAGTTAAAGAATCGCTCTACGACATATTTTAGCTTTCAATTTATATATGTCAAATAAATAGTTAATCAGTAATTTTTAGAGGATAAATCTTCAATGGGTAATATTATTGTCTTATGATTCTGAAAAAAAAGGAATTGGTTGACACAAAATTGTTTCTAAAATGAAGTATGTGTATATGAGGAAGTGTAGAACTAGCCAAATAATCATTTTTGCTATCTGATACCAATCTTTTGTTTTTTATAGTATTTTCTGAAGGTTGTTTTATTAAAACAAATTTTAATTATCGACAACAATATTAACTAAGTTTTTTTTAAATTTATGTATACTGATTTAAATTTAGCGAGTTATAAAGAATTCTTTAACGGTTATAATAATGATGCCATATTAAAGTTGGCATTATAATTATAAGCACCACTGATCGCCTTAATGAAATAATTTTATATAGCAACTTTAAAAAAATTATAACCAAGATAATTGACTTGAAATCAGGAAATACTAAAAACCGCGACCAAAGAGCGAAATAATCGCCATCAAGGATTAAGAAAATTTATTGGGAAAATTTAAATAAGGGTAAACGGACGAATTTAGAATTTATTTAAAGTTCTTTACTTTTTTTTGGTCACTTATTATTAATAAATTTATCTTTTTTCATAATAAATAAATATTTTATATCGAATTTTATCATTCCTTTATCGCTAAAATAAATCTTTATAACCTCCAATATCATTGTGGGCCTTATGATCAGGTACTAAAAAAAAAAAACAGAAGGTCTTAGCCGCAGTAACTGAAAATTTTACAAAGATAAGTTTTTTTTTTTTAGATAAATTAGGAATTAAATTCAAAAAACTCTATTAAATATGAGAGGCTTGAATTAGGTGAAGATGAGATCATTGATCAGCAATTTTCTATTCAAAGAAGCTATTATTTTTTTGAAATTTTATGGATACTTTTTTGTGAAATTTAATTTAAAAATAAATCCTAAAGGAGGTTATAAAATAATGACCAATATGGAATATATATTTCTGTATAGAGAGTTTATTCCCAACTTAATCGGGAGCTACTATAGATGTAAGAGTTTTTTATATATTTTTTTTGTTAGTCAACATTTCCAGGATCATGTATGTATCATTAGTTTTGAATATGTAGGCTTTTTTTTATTTTTTCTATTTATTTATAAGCGTGTTTTGACGAAATGTAATAAGTGTTTTTTATATCGTTTGCACTTTATGGGCGATGTAATTTTTGTATTGAATATGGCCGGTTCGTATTTCTCGCGATATATTTCCCATAGTATGAGCTTTGTCATCGATTCTGATTTATGAATATTTATATTGATTTTGGGTTGCTTTATCATGACATAAATTTTAATATTGGTTCTGTTTTTAAGTTTTTATCAGGAGTTTTGAAGTTTTTTAGTTAAAAGAAATCTAATTTCGAAATTATTTTACACTTTATCAGAATAAGAATATATTTTCTAAATATTACTCTTATAATTAAATTAAATTCTCTATTAGTACCAACAATTACCTGCTCTTTTTCCGAAAGCGTAACTTTCATAAAATAATAAATCGTGGAAGGCTCTCATTTTTGGAGATATTTCCAAATTACTTTTTATTTTTTTAAATTTTGATAAGATTTTCGGTTTATAGATTCAATTTCAAGATTTAAGCATAAATCAATTTTTTTATTATCTAAATTAGTATTATTTCTGCTCTTTTTAGTTTATTTGAAAATAAGAACTAACTCATAAATTATTACTTATATTGGAATCGAGTTAATTTTCTAACTATCTAAAATAGATAACACAAAGACGTTTAATGTAATATTTCTATCTCCTTTTTAAATTTCAATATGCTTTATTCAACTCTTTGTGTGCAGATCTATAATTTAAGCCTTAATATTTAAAGAATTATATTGATCATATAATTTTTAGTTTATTTTTTTAAGATCTAGAATGATATATTTGTTTATTTATTTTATTATATGATTTATAATATTTAATTATTTTATCGTTTCAACCTTTTTAAAACCAATCCTAATATATTACAGGATCTTGAGGTAGTAGCTTCAAATATGATTGTATTTTGATACGTTTATTTTCCTTTACAAAATTTTGTATATATGTGGGAGATTCTCTCCTAAGATTGAAATACCTTGCCGTGGTTTAGGAGCTTACGTAGTGTACTTTTCCAAGTACACAATACTAAAATTTTACATAGCGTTGCACTATCCTTGGTCGAGGATAGTGAAGGCAACGATTAGCGAATCATAGGATTGTGATTCCAGAGGAGGATCATCTAGAAACAGGAGGAACCGATTCGTTTAGCACAGTCTGAGACATTACCTGTGCACAAGTCCAGCGTTCGACAGCATTACGGAACTCAGCCGTTTAGCAGCTTATTGTAGGAGAGCCAGGTCGATCATTCCCACGTTTGGGTAGGAGCCTATTTTTTATTAATCCTGTTAGATGTAGGCTCTAACTAGGAGCTCAATGATCTCAACGAATTCGATTTTGTTGGAACGAGCTTAATTCCATGACTGCTCGTAACTTCAGTCATCCAGCCTACTTGAAGCAATGCCTGGGTGGATCTTTCGGTTAGTAGATTGATCACATTTCCCTTTAGGTACGCAGCCGGTAGACTGGCAGAGGAATTTATTAGTATTAGAATATTAGTTTTTTTATGCCTTGCACCGAATTTCTATTTTTTTAGTTTTTTACCGCGTATTTTCTATTATTGTCGTCAATACCAATAAAAATCATAGATTAAAAAAAGTTCATTTTTTGTTATAGATTTTATAGCTTTACATAATAAAATTATTGGTTGCACTGGAATTTTATAGATCTTTTGAATCTTTGAGATCTGTATTTTTTTTTACATAGTTTATTAGACATTGTTTAATTGTATACAAAAAACTAATAAAAAATATTTGAAAAGATAAAAAAATATTAATAAATAATTTTCCAACTCTGAGATCTGTTGAAACAACTTTTTCTTTTACTCTTTTAAAGGAGGTATGCTTTAATAATTGAAATTAATTCATTTTCTAATGAGATACAAGATATTTTTATATGAACTGTAAAATTTATACGAAGTGTAGTTATTATTAATTCTTTTTTTTTTCTTGTCATTTTCAATTTCTTTTATTATTTTAATATAATTACTAATAAAATTCGATGATTTTAAAACAAGATGGTATAAAAAACTATGTTGCTTTATAATTGCTAAATGGTAAAAATGTATAAAAACACATCTTATTACATAGTAAAACTGCTTGTGCGGATATTTTTAAGCTGAGACACTTATTCTTTTTATGCCATTTTCCTTACAGAAAACGATTATAAAATAAGTAATATTCGGGTAAAAATATAAATGTAAGTATAAGAATAAATAATTAGAACAAATTTATGCACTTTTTTATTACCCTCTTAAGAAAAACAGCAATGTTTTTCATAAACTGAATCTAGATATTAACCTTTGAGCTAGTCAAAAATTTCAATAGTTTATAGTATATGATTAGAATCGATTATTTCATACAATATAAATCAATAGTAGTTTTCTACTTGGTAAAGCGTTAAAATGTGGAAATCAGGTTGTTATTTATTTAACAAAAAGAAAAGATACCATCATTTTTGTAATTCCGAATTCGATATAGTGCTTTGAATGGTATTCGCCTATATTCTAGTCTCTTTTTTTTTTATTTATCTAGTATAAGATCGAGTTAATAGTTTTTTATATTTAAAAGACTTTTTTATACTTTTTTTTGCTCTATATACGTTTAATAAAAAAAAATTAAAGAGAATTAAAAGTAATTTTACAGAAAAAAATTGTGAGCACAAAAAAAAAAAATTAGTATATCACTTCACCAATAAAATAGTTTTGAATAAACAGTTCACTTAAATGTCCAAAACCTAGATTTTTATTAGTAAGGTATCAATAATAAAAGTACACGAATGTCTAATTGGTTTTAATAAACATGAAACGAAAATAACGATAAATAAATAAGGGTTAGCCAATTTTAATACAATTGAACATTTTCTGGGTTTTATGTGTTATAAAGGTAGGGAAAAGAAGGGGGAGATTGGGGAGATTGGGATTAAGATGTGAAATGGACGAGATGCAGTCATCGAAGCGTACTTGAAGCGTACTTTTGGAAATGAATTTAGGGGTAGTTGAAGGAAAGTTAGATTTAAACTAGAGTACAGGTTAGATCAGCCTATCAAGTTTAGAAACAGACAAATAATTCATTAGTTTTAATCCCTTCATAACTTAGTGAGCTTGAACCAAAGATAACATTATAATTATGCTATTTTATTTATATATATTATTTCTATTTGACTAATAAAAATTGTAGCCAATAATTAGTTGTTATTTTAATATAAAATTATCTGAGTGAGATTCTGCTCGTTAAATTTTATGGAATAGAAATTAAGCTAACTGTACCTGAAAAGGTTATAAACTAGTTACTGAGGCAAACTCATAATCGTTAAGGGGGGCTGTAAATTAACTTTTGAAGGTATCATACATTAAAATGGTACTGTAGCTTTATGGAAAATTTCTCAGTTATCTAAAGATGCAATAGAGTAAAATGGGTAAAATAAATATTCTAAAATAAATACGATCTCGTTGAGAAATTAAATATTGAGCATAGATTCTTATGCTATTAGGGTCAAATATTTCACCCTTTAGTTTACTAAAATCTAATATTGGAGGATTATTATCTATATAGTACCTTCAAATCTTACCTTGCGAGTTTTTTATTTAGAATTAGACATAAATAATTTGGGACAGCATATAGTGCGTTTCAAATGAAAAAGCGCACTGAATATTAGTTGTGCCGCTTGATCAAATGTTTATATAGTGGCAATTGCCTTGGAAAAACATATCCTTGGCCAATAAATTTCAAGCCTTGTTTATTTAATATCATGATTGGTAGCAAAGAGCAATGGACTAAACATATACAGAGTGGTTATTGGCATTAAATTCGAGGCCTTGTTCTATTGATAATCTGTGCCATGGTATATATTTCGATGTCCAATAGCTGTCATGTATTAAACATAAATTAGTTTCTCGCAAATAGATGCTCCATGACCAATTCGAATTCAGACCAATAGCAGGCTTGGGGCTATTTATGTGAGGTTTGAATATGAAAATAGGCGTAGCTAAACAATCAAGCGTATGATCGCAAATAGGAGACAAGTGATAATGGATAATGCCAGATTAGCAGGTTTTAATGCACAAGAACAAAGCAAAGACAAGCATTTTATCTAAACAGGAAAGTTATTCAACTCTTCAATACAAGCTTAAAATGGATCACAGGAATGAAAATTAATTAGCCTTTTTTATTAATCGCTCTTCTTCTCTAACTTTCTCAAGAGAATTAACTTCGCACGCTTTCTCAGCAGGCTTGTAGTGTTTCTATTTATTTATTTATACATAGATACTACACCTCAATACCAAGGTATTTATTGACATCATTAATATTAGACTATAACTTCCAAAAATCGGAAGGAGCTATTTAATTTCTTCGACACTGATAAAGGTAATCCTTGCTTCTTCTATTTAAATATTTGATAATATTCTGAAAACTCTATTACTCTGTATTTTATAACAACATTCTCAATTTCTTATCCTCCAAAATCGGAACGCCTCACATATTCACCAATCAAAGTTTTAATATATAGATCTCAAATAAATAAAAATGAGCGTACCAAACAACAGAGAAAATGAGGAAGAGCTGGGCGAAGAACCAAGAAATATTATCTTAAGTATGGTTTCTCAGCTCACAACCAACATGGATTTATCCAGAGTCACACTGCCTACTTTTGTTCTAGAAACAAGAAGTTTCACCGAAAGAATTACTGATTTCTTTACGCATCCTGACTTTTTACTAGGGTTTCTATTTCATATTATTTAATTCATATTTCCGTTTTTTATTATATATGAACCCCCCCCCCTCCTAATATATAAACCAACTTCGTTTTATTTAGAGCAAACAACTCCTCAGATCCAATAGAAAGATTTGTTATGGGAGTAAAATATTACATGTCAGGCTGGCACATCCATCCTACCGTAAATAAAAAAATATCTCTTTTTGATATTTATTCTGTTACTTATTTTCGTTGGTTAAACTTTTAAACAACTAACTCATATAAAATGTCTTTTATTGTGATTTTTAGGGTGTAAAAAAGCCTTATAACCCTGTACTTGGCGAATTCTTTAGAAGCAAGCAAATTCTTGAATCTAATAAAAAGGCGTATTATATCAGCGAGCAAGTTTCGCATCACCCTCCAGTCTCCGCTTTCTACTACACCTTTCCCGACGAAGAAATCCACATCGAAGGCGAATTAAGACCAAAAGGAAAGTTCTATGGAAATTCTGTCGGTGTTCATTTAAAAGGCGAAACTCGCGTGCTTTTAAAAAAACACAATGAAGAATATGTATTGTCTTACCCAAACATGTATGCTCGCGGTATATTATTCGGTAAAATGTTTCTCGAAATTGGCGAAAAATCTATGATTGAATGTAAAAATAGCGATCTAGTATTCAAAGTTGAATTCAAAACAAAGGTAAAACTTCTCAATTCATTTGATCTTTTCCTTCTCTCAAAAACAATAAACTACCATTTTTTTACTATAATATGTAACAATTTACCCTCATTTATTCATACGCTAATGTGCGATATAATTGTTTTTTTTTTAAATTTCTAAATATGCTATTACTTACTTTTTATATCTCTCAAATTAATAGGGATTCTTTGGTAAAGAGTATAATCAAGTATTAGGGAAAATAAAAACAATTTCTACTGGAAAAACTCTTTATGAAATTACAGGAGACTGGCAAAATATAATGTATATAAAGGTAGGAATATCAACTATATATTTGAAATACCTATTTATTCCTATTTTACTTATTTTTAACAATATATTTTATTAAAATAAATTAGAGTTTTAGAAATGGTGACAAATCTAATAAAGTTTTCTTTGATTCAAGCCAAGAATCCATAACTCCTTTAGTTGTTTCCCCAATTGAAGAGCAAGAAGAAAATGAATCTCGAAGGTTTAAATTTACTATTTTTGAAAATTATAATATTTATTCTATAATATAATAACAAATTAACATTATTTACATATAGGCTTTGGAATGAAACAACAATGGCTATTAAATCTAAAAATTTGGATAAAGCTACAGAAGAAAAGACCAAAATAGAGAATAAGCAAAGAAATGATGTTAAGGCCAGAGAAGAAAGTAATGAAACTTGGTCTCCTAGATTCTTTGATATGGACAGTATAGGAAATTTCCATCCAAAGATTGATTTTAGGAATTTGCCTGCTGAACCTGAAAAGAGGAATAGTATGATCTGCGACTTTATTTTCAACAAGAATAAATAATCACAAAGAAGGATTTCATATATAGATTACTACTGCTACTATTAAAATCGTTGAAATTTTTACGTAGCTAAGAGTTCCATTTTTTTTATTTACTTAAGATATTAGATGTTACGAAACGCTGAAGAAATATTTGTTTCTATTAATTAACTTTCACATCTCCTTTACTCAGATAAAGAGGATTTTTTCCATTATTCTCTTATTTATCCTTTTGATTTCTTTTTTTAGTTTTTATATTTTACGTTAAACAAGCTTATCTTATTTTACTATTACATTTTATTTAGTTTTTTTTTCTACCTATCTAAATAATAAATAGATGCTATTATTTAATATTAGATTTTTTATCTCTTAAGCTTACCATTTAAAAATATGATAATGCAGCATAAATCCAAGATAATTGTGTATTTACACCGCTCTCGTATATTGGCATAAATTTATACATTTGTGATATTTGTGGCGTTATAATATTACTGGACGTAGTGTAAATATTAGCGATAATTATAACTCAATGCGCTAGTTTATTTGTACATTAATGAAGAATAGGGGTTATTAAGACAATGAAATCAAAAAATTCAGTTTTTTAAGAGATAAGATGAAATCGAAGAAAATAATTAGATTCTAAGCTATAAATAATTTAAAAAGGAAAAAAGAGGTAATATTATTAGATTTTGAAATGATAAATAAAAATGTTCAACCTATATTAATGTAATTATACCAAAATGTATAAAAATAATCTAATTTATATGAAGGGTTCGATTAGTAAGTTATATAAAAAAAAACTATGATTTTTAAGTAAAAAAACTTGAAGAAATTAGGGATCCAGGGTGTTATAATTTCTATTTCTTTTTTCCATGGCGTTTTTCTGTCTCTTTCTTGGGTGCGCCTTTACCGCGTCTTCTCAAAGAATCAACCTTTTGTAATCTATCGATTTCCTCGTAATCAACAGGCTGGAACTTCATGCCTTTAAATTTATCTCTGAAATGCTTAAATTTGCTGCTTTCGTAAAGCTCATCGGGCGGATAATAGCTTCCAATCGAAATACTTGATGGTTTTTTGTTCAGAATCTTTCTCCCAGATCGAGAATTGCTTGGATTATATCCCTGCTGGAAAATATTCGATGAAATCTTCGATATGAGCAGTCTCTTTGCTGCTAATCCTCCAGAGCTCATTATTATTTTTAACAAATCTTTAATAGATTATACAAAAATCGATCTAGAATCGTTTAAATTGAAAATAATTGATACAAGCTAAAAAATATTTAATTATACTTAAACAACTAAAATGAAATCGTTACCTTTACAGAAATAGTTATAGCTGGAAGTGCAGAACTTATGGTCTTTTTTCTACTAGATCTATAAGGGTTTTAGATATTTTTATTTCAAAATACTATAGAAATGGTTATATCGCCATAAAAAAAAAAAGACAAATCAGGCAGATTATAATTTGATCACATCATAATATCCAATTAACATCAGCTCAATAGAATTAAATTAATTCATTAGTGCTGAGTAGCCATTTATTTATAAATTAAAGAAAATTATTTGCTAAACTTTGATTAATCAAATCATTTGCGTTAATTCTCAATCATTATAGATTCTTATATTATGGGAGGGTATAAATCAAGAATACAGCTTAAAGTCTGCGTAGCTATGTATATAAAACTTTATAAAGAACCATTGTCCAATACAATACAAAATAAATTAGATTTTTTTTAGTAAATAAATACAAGAAACATAAAAGTATATTTTGACCTATGCAAATACTAAAGATAGCCATGGAATTCTTAGTGTTTTTTATTCTGCTAAATCAATATTATTTCGTAAAAATAGTTTAAAAGATCGAGACAAAATATTAAACATAATAAATTTTTGGGAAAGGCGATCGAACCTTATAACATGCATACATCATCTAGTATAATAGTATTATTTGTGACAAAGTACCTCTTCGCTCGTAATCCTACTGAATTTAATAACTATCCCAATCACAGGATGTATATATTTGAGATATTTCAAAGAGCGATGGATTTTTTATTAAAATTCCCTTACTCATTAGCTTTTATAAAATTTTTAAATTATTTTAGAAAATGCTACCATATGAATTTTTTGATACAAAAAATATTTTTATTCGCATACAATAATAAATTTTATAATAAAAATCTGCTACGCTCCCAATATAGCTCTGCGTAATGTGATAATTTAAAAATTAATTTAAATTCTTTAATTTAAATTCGTTAATTTAAAAAAATATAATTATTTTCTTGCTATTTTTTTCAAGACTTATTACTTTTTAACTATTGATATTTATCCTTTTAATAGACCTTTGAAAAATCCTTATACAGCTGCGATTGAAGTCAAAATAAGAGATTCTAAGCAGATATAACACTTTATTTTTCTTGGTTTAATTAAGTGAAATGAAATGAATTTCATAGTATTCGCCAAATCAACAAGGGATTTATATTTTATTATATCATCTTGATAGAAAAAGCATTCGTTGTT
Source organism: Smittium culicis (assembly GCA_001970855.1). Classification (NCBI taxonomy): domain Eukaryota; kingdom Fungi; phylum Kickxellomycota; class Harpellomycetes; order Harpellales; family Legeriomycetaceae; genus Smittium; species Smittium culicis. The sequence goes on from LSSN01001856.1 coordinate 12,258, forward strand.
TTTTTTTTGGATAATAGAAGTCTGCTATATTTTATACATTGAAAATTCGCAAGCTAAAAGTTCCTTCTTTAGCTCAGAATTTATCATTTAAGTATTAAAAATTTAAAATTGATTTAAACAAGAATCATAAAAGGGAGAGCAGTTTATTACAGTCTATTAATATTGACCTGGGCATAAAAATGAATAAAAATTGTGAATTAGATAAAAAAAATTTCTATTTCTCTTAATTCAAATTTTCTGGTATAACAATAGATTTTTAAATTATTGGATATTAGTAGTTTATACGATTTTATGCACATTATTTCAAAAATTAAAAACGATCCTTTAATAAAGAAAATTTGACGCATAAACAAATATTATTTTTTGTAGAGTTGAAAAATATTCAATAAAAAAAATTTTATAATTCGGAACATATTTTCTAGAATTTCTTGCTTTATAGTATAGACTCTAATAATAAAAAAACAAAAAATTAAATCGGTTCTAGAATTCATAATAATAAAAAAAAAAGTCAACCTAAAATAAAAATTAAAAAAATCAGAATTCTAATAACAGTCTAATTCAAATTTTGCTTATTGAAAATTTGATTCATGTTTGCAAATAATCAATTTCAATTATGAGTATAAAAATTAGCTAAATTAAACTCTAGTTCTAGGTGATATTAGATTTTAATTAATATTAATTTTTTCTAATAGCTTCTGGTAAAATATTTGTATTACCAATAGTTTTATTGTTTAATATTTCATAGAATATCCCTTAGCTGATCTATTTAAAAAAAAAACTAGAGCTAGTAATTATAACAGTTAAAAAAAATTAGGACGATCAATATATTAAAAAATAAATATATTATTCATAAGTAGAATTACAAGAGTAAATTTCTATAATTTATTAATTTTGAATTAGTTATAGGAATTAAAATTTGATTTTAATGAAGTTTGCATTAAGGTTAAAATGAAACTACTAATATTTAAATTTATTTTTTTTAAAAAAAAAATGATATAAAGTCCACAGCATTTGTAAAAAAAAAGGCACATTCAAAGTAATTTTGGATAAGTTCGCTTTTAGAATAAAAATTATATCACACTAGAAATTATTAGAAGCAAAAACTCCAGAATGACTAGAATATCTTCATTCTTTTTGACCGTCAGCGGAATCATTGCAATTGCCGCTGCCGGGTCTAACTGTGGTATGCAAAATCACCAAAACGAAAATTTGGAAAAAATGAATATTGATTTATCTCATTTAAACATGGAACAGTTTGGTAACCCTGCAGAGTATGAAATTGCACAAGGCGCCCCTGCTGTTGTCTCTACTAAATCTACAATAGCTACTCAAATTTCAGTAGATTCGCAAACTTCATTAGTTACTCAAGCTTTATCAGCTACTCAAGCCCCAATAGTTGCACCTACTACAGCTACTGCAGTTCCTAAAAAAAGGAAATGCAGAGGTTGCAGAGGTTGCAGAGGTTGCAGAGGTTGCAGAAAAAGGAAATGCAGAGGTTGCAGAGGTTGCAGAAAAAGGAAATGCAGAGGTTGTAGAGGTTGGAGAAAAAGGAAATGCAGAGGTTGCAGAGGTTGGAGAAAAAGGAAATGCAGAGGTTGCAGA
>LSSN01001858.1:0-12960 GCA_001970855.1 Smittium culicis
TATTTTCAATTAATAACTTGTCTTTAGATCATAATATTTTCAATTAATAACTTGTCTTTAGATCATAATATTTTCAATTAATAACTTGTCTTTAGATCATAATATTTTCAATTAATAACTTGTCTTTAGATCATAATATTTTCAATTAATAACTTGTCTTTAGATCATAATATTTTCATTCATAATTAATAATAATATTATCGCTAATAATTCCGAATTAACATATAACTTTGATAAAAATTAGTCAGATGACACAAAAGAACACAGAATAGACGAAAAATAAGTTACAGCTTTAAATAAAACTACAAAGTATACTGATATTCAGTAAGCTGGAAATGAAAATATAAAAAAACCTCACTTTTAATAAATAAAAACTTAAAAGTATAAATATATATAACTTTATATATGAAAAATATGTTTTTTGTGATAAAAATAATTCAGCTTTAAAATAAATAATAAAAACTGAAAGGGTGTTGAATCTTTAATTATATATTTATTAATTTTTAGGAAAAAAAAATGAAAATTGCAAATAAAAGTTAATACGGTACACACTAACGAACACGTAAATTAAAAAATGTCCAAAATCTTGTTTAAAAAAATTATATTTCTTACTGTTGAGTGTTTTTACCATTCGATTTTTCATACAGTAACCACTAAAAACAGCTGCAAAGATTTTTAACTTTTTAGAAATTCTCTAGCTTCCAAGAATTTGAACTGCCTAAAAATTCTCTTGTATGCCAATCTATTGAAACAGCTAGAAATTTTCCAACGAAAAAAAGAAATTTTAGCATCTATTTTGCTTTTTTATTTTTTAGTATATTATTTACTTTGATGCTTTATTAATGAGCCTAGTTACATAGTCTATTACAATATAAAAGGGGTTAAGCTTTTTCAATGAACACGAGCTTTATTTGGTTTAAAGATTCATACTGTTGAAACAAACTAAATATATTAAATAATCACGATTAAATTACACTTGTTAAAGTACTAAAAAATAAATTTATAGTTTTTTTGCCAAAATTTATATTATTGCATAATCTTTTTTCCCCAAATGGTATATAGAGATATCCTACTAATATTCATTATATTATTAATACTAAAGTTTTGAATATACTATCATAAAAAAAACAATTATTACTCTTATCAATTTTTTACATTATTCACGTCTATATTAATTTGATTAATGTTAATCTTTAATTATGCATTTGAATGAATTATAATTGAAAAATACTTTATACTAAAATAAAGTGACTTTTAGTGTCATAATCACATTTTTAATTGAACAATCAGCGATAAATTGTCTACCAACTGAAGATCCCCCTTATCTTACCCATCCCATTGAATCACCATTTCCTTTAGTTTACAGTTCTCTTCACCTGTTCGTTTCATATATATTGACAGCATAATCCTTCCTATGAAGGCTATACTGTTCAACAAGTTTAACTCCTTCTAGTACCCTAGTTCTTTATATGCTTAATATTTTGATATCAAATAATTATTCTTTAAAAATATCCACCTTGAAAGCGTCATGAAATTTTTTTTTTAGAAACTGCTTGAGCGAAATCTAAAATTGATTGAAGCCATTAGAAATTCGATTTCAAAACCCAGTGTATGAATGGTTATATAAAATTTTTAATTTTAAGCCAATGGAATGATATATACTCAAATTTAATAAAATAATAGATAATTATATAATTATATAATTTAAAAAAAACCCCCCCTAATTACTAAATCAAATTATAGAAAATCTAGATTAATATAGCACTTCTTTTTTAGATTAATATATTTTTTCTTCAAATATATTGAATTTAAAGGTTATTTTTATGGGTAATATTTAATAACCTTAAAATTTAGAATTTGTAAGTTATAAAATTTTGGTTTTATAAGTTTCAAAAGTATAATTATACTCATTAAACTAAGAAAAATTAAGCCAATAAATATAATTAAGGTTGCTTTTTATTTCTATTTCTATAAATATTAATATACGAAATCTTATTTCAATAAAATAAGATAAAAAAAATTTTCTTAATCTCGAAATTTAGTTTTGAATTTTTGATTAACTAATGTGCAATCTTTTATTTCAATGTGGCTTTGTTTATAAATATTTCCAAATTAGATTGATATGAAAAGTATAAAAAATCTATTATATTTTTTTTGGAATATAACAACAAATTATTACATTAATTTTTTCCCGAAAAACTCATTATTTTTCACTATTTAGAATGGTGATTATCAAATCTTATTCATTAAAGAGTATATAAATCTTGGAGATTCTTAGGAGTATAAGTTTTTTTCTTAGAAATTATATTTTATTATTTAAACTAGGTATAAGAATTTATTGTATCAGATAAACCAATCGATGATATTTTCCAATCAAATCTAAAACTAAACCAACGCTTATTTTCAGGAAAAATCTTATAGGAAAAGTTCCTCTCATTGAAATAATCTCCCATATATAGTAAAACCTCTGATTAAGAAACATGTATTTTTACTCTATTTTGGTACAAATGTCGTCTAATACAGCAATTTATCATTTTTGAAGGTTTTTTAAATCTAAAAATGACTTTCAAAGCATTAGCTACACATTTACAAAAAAAAAAGTCAAACTTTAGTATTCTAAATAAATTAATTTAATTAGCTTATTTTTTTTAAAAAAATCATAGCTTAATTCGTTAATTAGTACGATTATGTTGCCATAATAAAAATAATTTTTTGACTCATTTTACTGCCATTTACAAAAATAACTGCGAGTTGTCTTCTCAGAGCACTATTTACAATAGTCTAGATATTTAGCAATATTAATAGACAATTCGCTATAATTTGCGAGTTTAATTTAATTAGCCTATAAAATCGTCTTTAAAAAATAGGTTATGCTTCAAAAAATATATTAATTACTTATTCAATTTAAAATTAATCAAATTGCTATCTCTGAGGGTATTAATCTCAAGGAGTTTCCATAAAGTTGTTTTAGTGTATAGATTTTTTTATTAATATCGCGGAATTTTATTGGTACGGAAAAAAAGCAATAAATATGTGCTAGAATAAACAAAAAAATGGTAAAATTGATGCAAAGAATATAGATATTATATTTCATGGGGTGGTCATATTAAGTTTTTATCATCTCTATTGAATAAAGAATCGAACTTACAAAAACCAATAAAATTCTAATACGTAATAAAATAAGTATCTATAAAAAATTTATATTTATAACGAAAGTACTTTGTTATGATATCCTTATTTTCTTTTCTTTCGTAAAGGTACTCTACCAGATATAAAGATTTTCAAAAAATATAAATTCATATATTCTACAAATTTATTTACAATGATGGACCAAGAAGATAACAACCAGGTACCTGTTATCCAAGAAACAGTCAATGAGTTGACGGAAATGGTTATAAAACTCCTCAACGAAAAGGAGCGGAATCCAGAACCAGAGGATCCGTACGTAGCCACTAGGGTGCCTTTTACGGACTTGGTAGTTTATCCAGAGCTTATCGAAGCTCTCCCGTCAATTGAAGAAGAGCTCTTACGTACACCGATATCCGAAGCAGAAAAGAAAAAGGCATTTCACCTTTGTCCTAGAAGTAGTTCAATGAACAACCATCCATAGCCACTAAATGATTCAGCTTCATCTGTATTGAATAAAGCCGATGCCTGTCTACACGGAATTCAAATAGCACTTTCGTAAGCCAGGAGACCGATTGATTATTACGTCCAAAATATAATCCAGGATAACCCGCAAGCTAATTCTGAGTACCCGCACATCCTTTTTTCAAACAATATAAGAGTCCTCTTGGCCGATATTGCTGCAACAGCCACACAAGGAAGATTAGATAATATGCATAAATGGATGGAGCTTCAGGATAAACCTCAGCAACTAATATAGCCGGAGACAAAGTCACTTATGGACCAGAAGAAGCATGACGCCCTTATATCAAGCAAAAATCCCGAGGAGCGGTCCAGAGTTCGTAAGCCCTTTCGTGTGCGCCTGCAGTACGATACACAGAATAGTTCCCGCAGCAAAATTTATCAGGCGCAAACCATGGAAGCTGCAACTACGCCCACCACAGTCAATAATCCTCCAACACAGTCAAATTTTCGCGGGAGAGGCAGGGGCAGAGGAAGAGAATCTCAATAGATCCCACGACAGGCCCCCCCGTAGGGGGCTGACTCGAGATGTTCAGGTCAGCATGGAGCCGAATTATGGACAGCAAGTGGGTCCGCAACATCGTCGAAAAAGGGGTCCAAATTCCATTCAGAAAATCGGAACTGCAAAGCGAATATTCCGAGTAGAACTGAAAAAGACTTGAATTGTTCTACGAGAAATACACACCGACCCCGAAAGAAACATCAGACGGGTCCATCACCACTGAAAATTTACCCAAGACGGCAAAAGAGGAAAATGGAAGCCGCTGCACTCGCAGTCATGACAACAGAAGTGGCTTCACTATTGACCAAGAGGGCGATCGAGGAAGTCAAGACATAAGATCCGGGATTTTTCAGCAATCTTTTCGTAATACCAAAGAAGACCGGAGGACTCAGACTAGTCTTGAATCTGAGGAAACTGAATCTCCATGTACATGAGCGGAACTTTAAGATGAAATCTCTCTCTTCAATTTTCCGACTGATCCACAGGAAGGACTACATGAAGTCACTGGATCTAGAAGATGAATTTATGCGCACTATAATCCACGAATCTTGGAAGAGGTACCTCCGCTTCTATTGGAATGGGAAATTATACCAGTTCAGAGTTCTTCCGCTCGGACTATCACTGAGTCCTCACACGTTTACAAAGGTTCTTCACCCGGTTTTGAAATGAGCAAGAATACGAGGAATTCGAGTATCTGCATATTTGGACGATCTATTGATCCTGGGAGAATCGAAGGAGAAATTCGAATCGAATACAGCAAAGGTTCTATCCAAGCTAATGAAACTTGGTTACAAAATAAAGATGGAAAAATCGACAATGAAGCCATGTCAATCGATAAAGCATCTTGGAATGGTAATAAACTCTCGCAAAATGAGTCTGAAAGTACCTTCCTCAAAGATAAGGGACCTCAGAATGGAAGCTTCGAAATTACTGAACATTGTTAAAACGACTCTGAAGAACCTAGCGAGTTTCATAGGCAAGGAAAAAGCAATGTCAATTGCACTACTCCCTAGACGTCTCATGTTACGCTGACTCTTGGAACTGAAGAATACATGTCTTTCGAAGAATAAAGCATGTACATCGACGGTGATATTGGCAGAGCCGGAAATTCAGAATCTACAATTTTGGGCCACCCAACTGCTATCATGAAATGGCCAGTCATTCCTTCCATAGACACCAGAGCTCGAATTTTTTACGGATGCGAGCGACTCGGCATGGGGAATAGTTGTGGGATCCAAATCTTACTCAGGATCATGGAGTCCATCGGAGGCGTTGATGCACATCAACACCAAAGAATTATTGACAATGTTATACGTTCTTCGGCTCAAGAATGTTTTAGGCCGTTCAGTATTAGTCTACTCAGACAATACTACCACATTGGCTTACGTCAAGAAATTTTGAGGGACAACCTCACCAAAGCTATTGGAGATATTGGAAAGGATTTGGAAACACTGTTTTGATACGAATACACGCCCACAAGTCACATATGTACTGTCTGTGATTAATCCGGCAGACGCTCCGAGTCGTTTAACCGTATAGACCGAATGTTCAATATCGGATCAAGTATTTTTAGTAATATCCAAACTATACGAAACCCACGATGTGGAACTTTTGCATCGAGGGATAACAGAAAGATCAACAGGTATTACAGTTGGCTTACGGATAACAATGCGTTAGGCCAATACGCGCTGAACTTCAACTGGAAGAAATGAGACAACCCTTACGGTTGCCCTCCATCGAACCTAATACAACAAGTTATACAGAAACTTCGGAGGGAACGACTAACAATAACATTGATTACCCTCATTGGAAAACTGCTATATGGTATCCAGATCTACTGAAGTTATCAATAGCCCATACATTACTACTGCAAGAAACAACGGTGGTGTCGGATACAAATAGCGGAAAATATCCGCTGTTGAACAGCAAGAACTGGTGTCTCATGGCATAGAGAATCAGCGGTGCACCCTCAAAGCACAAGGTTTCTCCGATACAGCCGTTGACATCATCGTTTCAAAACAATGTTAAGTCAAACGTAGATCCAGATAAAATTCTATTCAGCAACAATTTTTAGATTGGCATCAAAGCTATAATAATACTACATAAATTCAAGCAAAAAATATAGTAAAATTTCTAAACCATATTTTTACTACAAAGAAATTGAGCACAAACACAATCAGAGCTTATAAATCTGCAATTTTCAATTTGGTAGCCGACTCGAAATCTATGGAAAATTCCCCGTGCATAAATGAGACGGAAATAAAGTCTTTCGTCAACCCTATTATCAACATATCGCCTGTAATTGAAAGATTAATAGAATGGTGCAACACTAAGGATTTAGAAATAAAAAAACTGACAACAAAATGCTGCTGGTTACTAGCACTATGTGGATTTTTAAGGGCAAGCGATATTCACCGCATAGATGACGCAAGAACAACTGTTAGCAATAATACTCTTAAACTAGTAATAATTGCACCAAAAGAAAAAAGAAATGGGGAACCGATTGGACGTCCTTGCGAAATAAACGGACACCCAAATACAATTTTATGCCCGGTTGTCGCATACAAGGTATACAAATCTGGGGTAGCAACCGTATCCTGTCCAACGCCCCATATCAATAATAATTCAATAGTAGTAAATGGAATGATTAGGAATACAAGAGATCTAAATAAGCCGTAGTCAGTAGACTGTATAACAAGACATATTAAGAATTTATCTACTCTCATAGAAAGACCAGCTGATACCCCGATTCCAAAAGCTGGTACAATTGGTGCTATTTTAGCAGTTAATTCATGAATACCAGCGGAAAACATATTGCCACATGCCTTTTGGCCGAATTTCACCATGAATGATACTTACTATAGGTTAAACCACAGTACTAAGTCAAAAATGACTGAAGCCGTACTGCCTTTTGAGTAACTTAATGTGACCACTTCAAGAAATATAGTGTAAGATTAATCAATATTATATGAATGGGGCGATCATATTAACTCCCACCCTCCCGAACCCTTTTACCTTTGCTAAAGAAGATAAAGATATCATAATAACGTACTTTGATTATTAAATATAAAATTTTTATAGATAATTATTTTATTACGCATTATAATTTTATTGGTTTTTGAAAGTTCAAATTTTTATCAAATAAAGATGATAACTTAATATGACCACCCCATTCATATAATATTGATTAATCTTCGTCCTAAAGGGGCTCAATTAATCTTACACTAATTCTTTAAATCTTCCCGTCCAACAATCTTTAAAAAAATGAATCTAATTATTCGTTTATGATTTATAAGCATATTTACTATTTGCTGCTATTTTGAAATATACCAATATTTTTAAGACTTTGGAATTAGTCGATTTTCATTGAGCAAAGTTGGCTATATTTAGTGGTTCAAAAATAGTGTACCACGCGGGAATGTTTTAAAATGGGGAGTTCTGAACGAAGAGAGTACTTTATTGCAGTTTAATATAATTGGCTTGGGCATTCATAAGGTGTAAATATTATCTGTGGGATTGAAAAGGTATTTCAGTTTTTCTATTTATTCAACTGGTTTAGAAATTTTAATTTGCAAAAAAATGAGTCGATTTTACTCATTGGCCAAGTATTTGTAGTGCGATTATTTACACCGACACGCATTATCTATAAAATGTTCTTTCATATAGGAGATTATTTAAATGAGCGGAACTTTTCCATTTTGTTCTTCCACTCATATGAATTGCCTTTATTTTCGATTTGATTATAGCAAATCATCAAGTGGTTTATCTGATTGAACCAATAACTATATCCCAGAAAATAAGCAAATAGAATTTATAAGAACAAAAGTTCGTGTTCCCCTAAGATTATCCGATAATTGAATTTTACTGATAGATAACATATTATAGTTCTAATCGCAAATAAAGCTAAAAAAATATGTAAAAAAATCCCAACCTGTGTCCAATAGTATATTACAGATAAAAATAATAAACAGATTTGACAAGTATGGTTGGCTAATTTTTTATGATAATTCGATTATAGTTTAGCCACTTAACAGTGATAGAAAATCCATCGATTGATTGGACAATATATTTTCAAAGCAGGAGAAGGGGTAGAATAAGATCAGGTAAAAAAATTTTCAGTTGACAATTATCAAAAAACAAATATATATCGAGAAAAAAAGGTATAAAAAAGCCCCAAATCAATTAATTCTTTCTTAGTTTATTAATAGTCAGTTTTGCTGACTCTCAATATCATTCAGCCTTTAGTCTTCAAATGGTAATATATAACTCCTATCTTGGATCTACCGATGTACTGATGATTCCATTAACATAATTTCAAACTAGAGTTTATGACTTCTAAATTTCTTGATTATAATTGCACAAACTGACATCTTGTCCGATTATCCACCACCTCCTATTCCAACTATGTACTAATCTTAATATCGTTTTTTTGGATTAATCACAGGTCAACAGTGGCTTTTGACTGAACCAAGGATATAAGGTAAAAATCATTATCATATTTATTCTATTTATTTTTGATTGATGATACAATCTGCAAATATAAGCTGGAATTACCGTCTGAAAAATTTTTGAAGACATTTTGCTATTAAAACCTGACCTAACTTTACTGTTTATCAATACTTGTAAATTAAGAAACATTTCATTAAAGTTTTATTTTTCTGATTTTATAGTTCACCCTAGCCATGTTCACAATTCGTGATTCTGAGTTGTTAATCACTGCTTCTTTCGGTTGATGTAAATAACAAATCAAATTATGTATCAATTAAATTTTGGAGAGATGATTTATTTAGATGACGAGTCTGAATACAGCATGTAGAGACTCAATAATAAAAATCCATTCATGCCTATCTGACTAGAATTCTTATAAATATTGCATAATTGATCCATAATTGAATTTTACTAATATCTTTGATGTTTGTTCTCTAGTATCATGGGCTCTTCGCAGTAATGTTTATTTCAGATTGTAAGTATTTTAACTCTGTCTAACTATCAATTTTTTAATGATGATTTATATTATTTTCAACGACAAGCATATGCCATAGAATTAACATTCGTTGATGCAACTTTGACGTCTGACAAATTAAATATTTGTATTGATTTGTTTTTATAGTTCAACTACTAATTCTGGTTACTTGTATATAGATTCGTCCGGTTCTGTAACAGTTATCTTTTCCAAGGGCTAGATTATATGATTGCCGTAAGTTATCGTTTTTAATAATTTAATTTAAATTTGAAGCTCTTGATGATACCAATTTCACGACGGTCTTATTAGCCTAGTTATCGCAAGATAGCGCTCACGAACCTAAAAATTAGGGCTGTGATTCAACCGCCAGATGGCAGCGTCTGATATCTTTAATGCACCAATATTTTGTGTTTAAACTGCCTTTTAAGCAATTATGCTAACGTTGTATTTTTTTATTAATAGGTTTCATGGTTTGCGATTTATTTATACTATTTTTGTATTTTAATTAGTTTGTATTTATTATAATAAAATCTTAAATATACACTCTGTTCGACTTTCATGCATTAGTTTATGTTTATCAAGTTTATAGAAATTTTTAACAAATCAGGCATATGTGGTAACTGCTATTGTGCTTCTTAAGTTCTCCATATCATTCATCCCGTGGACGTGGTTTAGTAACATGGTTCAAGTTGATTTTTTTTTAAAAAATGAATTCTTATAAGTATCAGGATTTAACGATTTGCTTGATTACAGATATTTTGGATACACTTTTATCAATGTGACGTGGATGATATAAATTTTGTTATTGTCAGCTTTTCGAGGCGGGTTCGTCTTATAGATATTTCTGCTTGGTCTTGTGAATGTGGAATAAGTTGAATACAAGTATAGTTTCATTAGACTAACTTTTTCAGAGGCGATTTGCTTTTTTTGAGTAGCATTTCTATCCAACCAAATAACAATCTGATAAATTAATATAAGATGATAAATAGTTATTGGATGATAAATTATTTATACCCAATAAATAATCAATAGTATTTTGATTACCCAATTATGATTTTTTAAAAAGTTTAATAGTGTTGGCTCCGAAAAGGTACAAGATCATTTTAGCGCCCAGTCTTATAGTAGTGATCAATACATATTATATACTGCTGTAGAAAATTGTTCGATTGCGAATTTAAACTTACTTTGATATTCACAATGTGAAATTCTTGGATAGTTTAGGATACGTATAATTGATTGTATTTTCTCGAGGTGAAATATACTTTTTTTTTTCATGAAGCTTACTTTTATTATCCACAGAAAATTATAGGACACAACAATCACATAAATTACGAGCGTGGCAATTATGGGTGAAGACCACCTAGAATTAGGAGGGATAGAAAATCCCAGTTAGATCTGAGTTACCACCTATTTATGAGATCAAACATCATCAAATAGGCAGGTTTTAGTACTCTATAACTATACAATAGAATAAATAGGTGATTTTTTTACATGATTATGGTAGGATATAATTTAAAAAAACGTGCTAGATGTATAGATTAGCCAGGGAGCTAAATAATCTGAATGTATTCAATTTAGATGAATTATGCTTAATTCGCAACTTTTTGTAGCTTTATCCATCCTCAATAGTGGATAAAGTGTACGAGATGGTCTTATATTTGGATTTTAGTACACCATTTCCGCAGGTAAATATTTGTAAAACTGTTAGAATATAGGTAGTTTGAATAACAGACTTGTGCCTAAATTCAATTATTAGATTAATTTAAAATGTATAGCATTTATTTTTAAAAATACGCTAATACGAGGTAAAACAAAAAGTAGCTGTTTTAGAAATATGATTCATTGTTAGGGCAAGCGTCATATTTATCGATGACGCCATCTTACAACAAAATTCTTAGATAAAAAATAAAAAGTTTTTAGCCGATGTTACACGAAATCATGGAAATTTGAGCATTCTTAACTAAAACCAAACTTTAAATCCTGAATCAATATTTTAAGCAATAGTGTAACAACGAATGGTTAATGATGCAAATGGCAATAGTAAGTAAACGAAATTTGTACACTTTAACTCGCAAAGAATAGTTTTTTGTTAACATGCCAAGGTCTAATTTACGCTTTATGTATGCGAGATTATTGAGGCGAAAATATTAATCTTTAAAATTTTATTTGTCAAAGCGATTAGATAAAATTGTTGGATATTAAAGTAATTCATTCAGTATCGTTTTATTACTGAGTATAAAATTTTAACTAATGCAGATGACTAAGAAATTTACATTAGAAAAAGTTCCGCTCCTCGAAATAATCCTCATCTCTAAAGCCAATAATATGGTAGATGGTCGAAATTATAGGATTAATAGCTGAAATATAGATTAAAAGTTTAGTTGAGATCGGTGAATCATTCGATATGGATTTCTAATTATAGTTTGAAAATGAAAACGAAAATCAGAGGAAGGGGTAGAAAAAGCTGAATAGATAGGCTCTTTGTCATGAATCATTCTGGAATAACAAATTATATACATCTTTGTAGATAATAAAATAAATTTAAATTCTATGGATTATATCGATAAACCTCTTAATGCATCTATGCGCAGCCAAAAGGCAATTTTTTGAGTGTTTGATTCAAAAATCAAATTTCAGTTAATTCAGGAAAGCTAAAATTATCGCTTTAAAAAAAATTAAATGCCGGGAGGAATTATGGATATCCTTTAAATTGTATTGGTGAATAGTAGTTTTTGTGTAATTTTTTAATCAGAAAATTAAATTTGATATAATAAATGAGAGATTGTTAACAAAGGTATTATTTTATAGAGTGAAATTCTACAGTTTATAGAATAAATAAAAAAATCAATATGCAAGGAATTAATAATTATTCATACATTTAGTAAATAATAGTTGCAAAATGGAATGGATAGACAGAAAATTTGAAGTTCTTTCTAATTTCAGCTAATAGAATTATATTGAAATTAAATTTTCTGGATAACAATATCAAGTTTGAACGAAGTGATCTCTTCGTTCAAAATCTTCAAAATTGCTAAATTAATAAAACTAAAATCGAATCACCGACGGATTACTAATCAATTATACGGGTTTATAATTATAATCACTATTCAATAAAAAAAAATGCTGCAAATAATTTAAAATTAAAGAAGTTATATTATTTTTTTACAAGACTAGTTATTTTTTTCTGAAAATGTTACTAATACAGTACCAGTAAGCCTATTTGGATAAAATAGGCCAGTTAGAATATGAATAACATTAAAAATTATTTGTACACTAAATATCACATTATTTTTGCAAAACTTTCAGGCTTATTATATCTAATGCAAAATCTATAAAACGCAAAGCATTTGTCACATATACTGTATTTTATCATTAAGCTTTATAACCAAATTATAATTGTATTAATACTACAACAAATTAACTTTCGCTTTAACTATTAACCGAAACACCAAACATTAAAAATAATCATGAAGTTCCTAACTCTCGTATCTGCTCTTTTTGCTTCAGTACAAGCCAAGAAATTGCTTTTAATTACAAACTACAAAACCCCAATTCTCATGGACTACTCAGCAGTTAATGCAACTGGACCTGTTAATATTACCCTATACAGCACGAACTGCCAGTCTATCGGCGAATTTGTTGGTAACGTAACAAATTACAACTCAGCTGTCGGATGGAACGTCGAAACTGATCTTGGCAATGGTTATTATGACTTGACCTACTATAACAAGAATGAAAATACATACGCGGGCGCTGAAAGAGTTTACTCCGATCCATCCTTCGTACAACCAATAACTATTATTGAAGTCGATGCTTGTGGAGATTTAAAATAATTTCACTACTGAAT
>LSSN01001860.1:0-10468 GCA_001970855.1 Smittium culicis
TTTTCTCGCAATATAGAAAGCTAATGTTCACATAATGCCGTAGAGTAAAATAAAATGTCCGATAAGTTAAATTATAGCAGGGTATTAAGTTTGTTAGGGATATTTCACTATAATATGTATGATCAATCGAATTATTTTTAAACCATGAAATAAAATTTTTAAGAGAAGAAGCATATTTTTGTTGATTTTTTCTTTCTTATAGAATAATCAATTTGCTCGTGATCAGGCTTTAGAAATTATCAACAAAGATTTCGAAATTTTCTAAGCTTTAAATTCTCATAGATTGTAAAAATCGCAAATCTCATTGGATGAGATGTTTTCAGCTTAAATAGTACTGGGTACAACGGCTATGAAATTCAGTTTCGAGTCAATATTACCATTTTGAGCTAATACAAAATTTCAATTTGTAAAGCTTTAAGTGTCAATAGAGGGAGGGTACAAAAACGCTTCCAATTTTGGACAATAGCGAAATGGAAAATCTGTACCTAGAAATTGGTAACCTGGTACTTGTGAAAAACAATGGCTATAATATTGTTTCTGTGCTGAAGAGAATAATTCAGCTATCAGATGTTCCCATTGTTTGTATAATATGGAGAAAAATTGCTTTTGGAGATTCAAGTTCAAAATTTTGTTCACATTCCGTGATACACAGTCAGCTGTAATATTTTCTTTGATTGTTATTTTGTTATTTCACTAATATTCTGTTTTCCATGGTGATCTTACACAATTAATTTGATAAATTAAATAGCTTTGAATTCACTGTCGTTCATCAATTGAAAAAATTGCCCTTGTTTCTCCGGTAAAATTCGATAATTTTTAGCGCATTTAGTAGGGTCATAGCCTCTTTTTAGTTTAATGATTTGTTCTTTTTAACTCCATACCAAGTTCCGCTCACAGTAACTATGCCGATTTTGATATCCCAATCTGCCCCTTAAGCATCCTTAGTCACAGAAACGGGTACTTTATTATAAATATACTTCAAGATCAGTGGAATACTGTTTTAACTGTAAATATTATTTCTCCAACATATTAAATAATTGATGTTATTGGTTTAGAGCGGACAGGGAACGTTATATCAGAATATTGATTTTTGCATAAATCGATTAATATCGATTCGGAGATCTCTAGATTTAACCGCATATTGATATACTGGTACTTCTGATTCAGATAAAATGACATTAAAGCCCACAAATTGACCGGCGATTAGTGGTCTGTGATGTAATTTCCAAACCTCGTGGTGAGTATTTTTGAATTTTTGTGCTGATAGAGGGATTTTAGTCAACTTTATGACTTTTAGTTCCTACTAGTATCGTTTTTACTACATTTATACCATTTTTTTTAAGGCTTAGTGAATTTTCATTTAGCAACTCTGAAATCCCGCAGGATTTTTTGACCGCATGACCAGATTTAGTTGGTATATTTAGAGTAAATTCGACGTGTTATGCTGCTGAAATTTGTTTTATAGGCGCTTGAACCAACTTATTTACCGCGTCGCATTCCAAAAAAATTTATCTCAAAAGTTTAACTTTTCTGTTTAAAGAATTTTTGGTTCTCTTTGTATTGCCGAGATCTACTTTTTTGTTGATTTTTTCAGTTTGTGAATAAAATATATAGAATCTTACCGGATTTTCCACCTTGAATTATTAATCCATTTGATAAAAGGTGGATTGATTGAATAAAAAAAATTATTCCAAGGATTTTTGAGTCCGTGATTCTGAAATTCTGAGACTCTTTTGCGTTTTCAATTTGTGGACTTAGTTTAATGCGAGTATGAGGGAGTCTTATTTTCTGTAATTGATTATTTGAGAGTTCATTTCAATTTCAAATTTTTTCGTAGTTTCAATTTCTCTGAAATAGTTTGAAAATTATTCAATTTTAAGTACGATTGTAGTAAAAAACAGTGTCTTGTTTTTCTGATTCTACCATTTTGTAATGGGCTCAACTTTCAATTGTTCAAATGGACAAATAAGCAAGCTGATTAACCGCCGCGTTGTTATAACAATCAGTAATTTTCTGATAGACATAACAAGTCCTAGAATTATATTCATAAAAAAGAGATATAAAAACACGAGCTTAGCCATCTCCCAGAAATGGCTAAGCTTTAAAACAGATATCTTCTATCTCATGTTCTTGCCCTTGACCTTGTTCCATTTTCTAAAACTTCTATCTCTTATATAATTTTAATAATAATAAATCCATAAATACCAATCTCTCAAACACTGGCTTATCTTTTTTTTCCAGCTTGTTGGCTAAGTTTAAGGTTTTTATTGAGCTCGTTGATTTTAAAATAGCCCCCGTAAGGCGCAGAGTGTCCAATTTTGATTTAAGTTTTAGATCGGAACACAATTTTATTCTACCAAAAATTTTTAAATAGCTACTTTTGGTTTTAATCTTGGGGAACATTTTTCCATAGTAGTAAGACTTGTACTAAGTGTCATGGATTTTCAATTTTTTATCATCTTGGTTTGGAGGCTGATAAAATATACATTTTTTCCCTATTCAAGTGTTTTGGAAATTACCTGAATTCTACACTGAAGGTCCTCAACGTTTTTTTGCTGCTGATAGGTCTGTCTTTGTTGTTCATTGTTCATAGTAGGTTTAATGTTCTATATTAAAAAATTACTTTATCGCGCGAAATACGACTTTATAAATGTATAATTGTACAATAGGGGTGCTCTAGGAGAGTTTATACATCTTACAAATCTTTGTTTTTGCACTTATATTTACTAATTTAAAATCTGTTTTATCCATCAATAAAGTGGAATGTGTCCAAAATGACTTACCACCAATAGTTGAGAGGAACTTTAGTACAAATAAGCTGTAATGAATGTTCTAAATTAAGATAAGAATAGGATATTTAAACAGTATTTTATATCGAGACGAGAAAATTCATCAAAAAAGATTTTTTTCTAGTTTATTTTTCGTCTAGTAATTTTCCACCAAGTTTATATTCCGCAAAAAAAAGTTTTTTAAACATATTACTAGTAAAATTTAATTTTTATTAGTAAAACGATATTGAAATAAATTTAATTTTATTTATAGCCGCTAAATAAAATAGATATAATTGTAGAATAATTATAATTTAAGTAGTCAAACTACTAAATAATTGCACATAAATATTTTAATATTGGCATATGTAATGTTTAATTTCATTAGCAATTTCAGTAAATATATTTATTAGACGGGATTTTTATTTAAAGGCTTTAATTTAGAATAAAAAATTTGACTCGATAATCTTAATTTTATTAAACTGTTTTTTTTTTATATTGTATCTCCATATCAAAATTTCTTTTTTTTTTTTAGCTGAAGCTCTTAATTGTATATTATAATCTTGAATCTTTTTTATAAATACATGATTATTCATTTTTTGTTCTTTATATGATCCATAAATCTTCATTAAGATAAGCGGTAGAAAATTATAAGCGTTTAAAATCTACCTTGTCAGTCTTAAAAGTCTTTACATGATACTTTTCCCCTGATATTTATCAAATTATTTATATCCGCTGTTTATGGTGATTTTTTGGCTAAAAAAAAATCAAAATTTCTTACTGGATAAATTCTCTGTCTTATTTAGGCCTGATATAATTGGATATCAAAAATTTTCACATAGCCTTATACATTTTCATAAATTTATTCAAAGTATTTGGAAACATGAACAATTTGAATAAAAATTAGTCTATAGAGCTGCTTATTATCTTTACTGATTATTATTATCTCTATAATTACTTCAGTCCACATTTAGATACAGATTATCTCCGAAAAATTGTGGAATATGAATTAAACATCCATTTGTACTATAAAAAAAGAATATATCTTTATTAATTATTTCGACTAAAATCTGAAATAACGTGAATACTTTGAGGAATTAAAGCTAGTATTTATTTTTTTTGATTTACGTAGTAAGTGGTTAAAGATTCTTCAAAAATAGACCATTTTTTTGTTTAATTGTAAAAAACTATAACAGTTGATATACGTGATTATATCAATATCACACGAATAGCGTATAAATGATTAAAATTACTTTTAAAGTTTTAAAGGCGCTATAACAGAATTAATTTTATATTTCCATAATAAATTATCAAAAATAAATCTTGTTACATATACTATCCATACTATATAAATTTATTCTCAGATTTTTTTTTGCCATATCGATATAAAATTTCAATGCATTATAGATTTTTTGGTACAACCGGACTTGTTTTTATTTGACTATTGTCGATTGTTACTATTAAATTATATATTCTCAGAAATCTGGACAAAAAAATTCATCATAATTTATAACTTTTATTATTTTTGAGAGCAGACCAAAAAATTTTATTTGAAAATTTGGCGGTTTGTAATTTTGTGTCTCTAGCATGATCTCAAGCATATTAAAATGTATATAAATTATAATACGTTTTAATACATTATGATTTGAAACACTTCTAGAAGCACTTCTATCTATTTTATCATTCCTCCAATATCTTTTAGAAAATTTAGAATTTGATTGATAAAAGTTTTAAATATAGTCCAAATAAACTAGCTAATCTCATAAATTCTTAGAAAGCAATACTTTGCATATTTTGTATTAAATAATATCAGCTATAATCCATTTTTTAATAATCAATAAGTATTGGATTTGTACTTTTATATAGATATACAGACGGACTTATTTTTACTTTTAGAAATTGTAAACCCACTATTTTACAATAATTTAATAAGAATTAATTTAAAAAATGATATATGTATGATAATGCAAACACATGTTTATACTTCGGTTGTTAATTGAATAAGTTGATTTTTTTATGCTATATTGTTAGTAAACTAAAAGTGAAAAAATATGTCAATGGTAAATTTTTATTGAGTAAATTTTCAATGAAAAATAATCCTTTGAACGAATTTTCTCAGCTCCGTTATTATGTATACTATTCCCTAATGACAATTAGGGGATATTATGTAGTTACTTTTATCGGTAGTATATACCAATGAGATATAAATTCAACTAATTATGGCTTAATGAAGGCGGGAAAAAATCATGGAGGGGTAAAGGAATTTGAAAAAATGGAATTTATTTAGGGCTACTTTCTAATAGTTCACTTAGTTTTTTTCATATTTATTTAGATATTTTGATAAAATCCTTGTGTAATTAGTAGGGATATTTTAAGATTTTAAAGAAAGATAAATTAGAAAAAATGGCGCAAAATCTAAAGTTGTATTAATTTAAGTTGATAGAGTGGATAAAAAATAAACTGTGAATAAAAATGATGATCATAATATTGGATTGGTCAATTTAAATAATTAGATAGAAGGTGTCTATCTATAGTGTTATCTAGGCAATAAATAATGAACGATGCTTAAATGAAAATGTAAGCCAAAAGGACTAAATGTTAGTTAGTGATCGATTTAATTGTAATGTATCAAATAGCGCTAAAAAAAAGTAGTATCTATAAAAATAAAATTCGGTAAAATGGCGCTGTTACATATAGTGTCATATAGTATATATTGCTTTTAATGTAAAAATCCAAAAATTAGGCGCTAAATTGGCGATTAGTGTCAAGTTGATAGCTATCTGAGAACGGTATACTATTGAATTTTACCAATTTAAAAATTTAATTGAGTTAAGTATAACATTAAAAAAGTAGTGGAAAGAAGAGGAGAATATTTACATTTTTATTTAGATCAGAAGAGAGTTTGATTCTTAAATGGCGATTGACTCTATTTTCGAGGATTTTGTTATCGTATAGGTCAGATATGCTGATAGTTTTTGAGCAACCTGTAACAGGACACGATCTTTTGCCATTGCGGATATATTCTCGAACAGCTTCTTTTGAGTAGCTGTGCTTACATAATTTGCTGTTGTTTAACAAAGAAGGAAAAAGAAAAAGAATTAATTCGATTTTATAGTTACATTTTAGGTGGCTGTGGAGTTGATATCGATAGTTAGAAACGTAAAAAAGAGAGTGGTGCGTATATGGTTGAATAAGGTAGTATAAAAGCAACAAATTTTTTTTGATTTGTTGATTTTTTACTAGACAACATTAGTGATTTTTAATTCATGTATTTAATAACAAAATTTATTAAAGGATATTAATTTAACAAAATTTGTTGCTGAGTTCATTTATTACTAATAAATGGAGTTTCCTGTAAATAATATATTTTTTTTGAGCCCGCAGATAATCTCTCAAACGCCATAACTATAAAAGAAAATAAAAAAGAGAATAAGTTGTACATACCTTGTCATCGGGGATTCAAAGATCTTTGTTGTTAGAGGACATTTAAAGTTTGTTGTCATCGACTGCACAACTATATCTTCGTCAGAGTCCGAGTCGCCATCATCAAAAATTTGGGGCATGGGCTCGCCAAAATTTGTAATTTCCCAAAGTTGTGATTTATAATCTTTATACCAATCAAGTTTACCGTACTTAGAATGGTCAGAGCTTTTGTTGTATTGTTCCAAGTGAGTTTTAAGTAGGTCACTATATTGAGTTGTTACATTTTTGTCCTATTTGTTTTATTTTATGCAAGATATATTTGTATAAAGCTTATTGAAAAAACTTCAAGAATTTGATTGAATCAATGCGCAAGTTATCATGAAAATTTGGTTTAATTTAAATATATAGAAAAAAACATATATGAATGGTATATTAAGCTATAAATACCTCTAAATCAAAGTTTTGCAATTCAGATAATGAAGACTTTAATATCTGTATATTTTCGTTTTCATCTGCCAAATCTTTAATTATTTTCTCGTAATCGATAAGAGGCTATATTTAAAAGGCGACAAAGAAAAATCTGATTAGTAATATCGAAAATCCGCCAAAAGAATAATAAATTCTAATTAATAAAAGTGTAAATTTATTATAAAATGGAGAAAAATGCAAAAGAGTCTGATTGTATTTAGGTTTTTTAAATGAAACCATGCAAGCTAAAATAAACAAGAAGTATTTTATTTAGGCATGCGTTACGATTTGGGTAATAAAAAAACAATGATATTTAGAGATATCTATTTTAACTTGATTTAATTTATTTGTAGTGGCGAAGGTATAGTTAAAATAGTTACCGTGCTGTTGCCCATAGACTCCTTCAAATCTAAAGATGAAAGTACCGAAGAATCGATTGCGGTTTTGATGCAGTTTTTTAAAGAATCTATTTCCTGGTCTAAAGATTTGAGACTGTATATAACGCTTCTTTTATCGACTTCGGGTTCATTTGCGATACCCTGGGTGTGTTCGATACGTTGGCTATAATCGCTGTCTGAATCCGACATATTCCAAGTTAAGCTTGTATTTTTTTATCAAAATCGATTTCAATTGTTTTTATATCTATAGTTGATATATTATTTTAGACTTATTAGTGAGTATTGGAGTTAACATTGTTTAAATGTAAGTTTTTGAATGATATATAAAATTTTAGGTCTAAATTTACAAAAAAAAAAAAAAAGTAAATCCAAATCCAGAATATAGCCAGTAAAAACAAGACGTTATGAACTGAAGAGAATGGTTGGCTATGTTTATTTTTTCTATTATATTTATGAAATTGAATGATGTATATATATTTTTATTTAAAAAGTGCGTTTTAGATTATATTAATTGCTAGAGGATAGGTAGTAAAAATAAAATCTAATGAGTTTTTAAGATAAATGGAGGAGACAAAGGAGGAGGGAAAAGTTTGAAAGAGGAGGTAAAGCTATTTTTTAGTGATATAAATAAATAAAAAAAGCAGTGTGTCATAAGCCAAGAATTAGCAGTTATTTATCAACCAGGGAGAGTTTGGTTAGCTTTGCAAAGCAAACGGGGGCAAAGGCATCATCAGAGTGAATTACTGTCTCCCAGTCATCGCTAAATCGATAAAAACGCAATTAAAAAAGGTTAATACTATTTATTTGTTTTTATTTTGTGCTATATAAATAATATGTGTATGTATACATAATAAAGTCTAAAAGTATTTAGATTTTTTTTTTTCGGTAAAAGTAAATAGTAGAGAGTTAAAAAAAAAACAAAAAATTAAGGTTGTAAAATTACATTTGAATCCTTTTTTTAAATAGCGGACAATCAAGCGTGAACGTTTCGAACTCGCCACCTTCGCCGCAAACGTGGCATCCGTACATCTTATTCTAAAAATAAATTACAAGGACAAAATTTTTATTTTAACAATAATTTATTAGGTGGTTATTAGATGAAGGTGAATTATTGGAAAAAAAATGTAGGCTTGTTTATGTCAAACTCTCATCCTACTTTCATACACATAAAATTATATACATATGGTCTATTTTAATCTTGTTAGAATAGTGATATGAACGTAAATTTACCAATTTTAAGAGTTTTGGTTGCATTTCAGCCAAGCTTTTAACCAAATCAGACTTTGATAAACCTAGTTGAGTGTATTACGAGGATTAGAAGAAAATTTACTAAACTCAAATTAAAGTTGATAATTAAACTGAATGAAAAAAAAGTTAAAAGCAGACGTACAAAAAAAAATAAAAAAAATTGGATTGAGCTTACCTATACAAGCTATTTTGATCAGTACAGAGTTCATACCAGAATTGATCATATCGTCTAGCAGCTCGATTTGGTCAAGCTGCCATAAGAAGGCAAGCATAGTAATACCTAGCCTATCGCACCTATGATGTATACAATTTATAATTTATTTAGATTTGATAAAAGGCAAGAACAAGAGCAAGTAAAGATGAGATTATCATTAAAAGATCTAATCAGAAAAAGGATGAAAGAAAAGTATGTGAAAACAAATTAAAAATAATAAAAAAGAGATTACACGTTTTGAACTCTATTTGCTTGATATGAAGATAGTATAGCACCGACTGAAACGGCGTTGATTTCGGGGTGCTCGCTAATGGCTTTTGAGAGAAGTAAAAATAAATCTTCAGTTTCGTCGCCAGAGGTTGTTTTGTATTCGAGAGATTGATCAATAGCAGTTCCGTTTAGTCGCTGTTGGTATAGAGGAAGTTCCATACATCTAGATATCATAGGAACAGCCGTTTGGCCGACCGTCTGATACATGAAACTATCGACCTCTTCTACTCACGTTTTGAATAAAAATTTTTTTGAAATAGGGAATTAAAATAATTTAAAGCTATAAATTTTCTTTTGAATTTGGACTATTTTTGTTGTGAATTATAAAAAAAATAGATTTATCGAAACTGTGAAAGATATACCTGTAGAGGAATTCTCTGGAGGAAGTATGTTTGCTAGCGCAACTATAGAATGTCCATTTTCAACGCATTTCATCATATTAAAAACACTATCTTTACCGCCGCTATTTAGCGCATAAGATTATTAGAATGGAGGGGGGGGGTAGGTGATTATGAGTAAAAAAATAAATAGAAGGGAAAGGAAATAGGAATGAGGCCTACCTAACTAGCGCAACGACTTTATATTTGGGCGATCCGGCTTGCATTTATATCAAATTATTATGGGAGTAGAGGTTTGGTGAGTAATAAAATTATACAAAAAGATGAGTGGGGTGGAATCTATTTACTAATAAAAAAAAGGAAATATTTCACTTTTAAATATCGCTTCGTTGGATAAATCGAGATTTGTTACCTTTTAAATCAGCTGAAATAGAGAAATAAAAAACAGGATTAATGCAAGGGAAAAAAAAAAGCTGCGACGATTTGCCAATAAAAAAGGAGGAATTTGGTTGATAGCTGTTTTAGGTGAAAAAGCAAGGCGCTAATTATATATCATTTCCTTATATTATATTTAAAAATAAGGGCGTTTAATATTTAATAAAGTTTAGTAAAATCTTTTTAAACAGGGGGGGTTTTTTTTTTTTTTTGAAAATTGTTAAAGCTAAAAAATAATAAAATATTTTATTTTTAGATTTAAATGAAATAAGTGAATAGCAGTTAAAATGTAAATGTTATTTTATTGATAGGCAGAGATATTTTTTTATAATGTTTTTTGTTGGTAAAAAATGAGAATTATTATTTTATTTTGGCTAAAATCGATTAAATGGTATCTAGCCCAGGATCAAGTAGAAGATAATAACGATTATGTTCAACAGGATAAGAGGAACTAATAAAAAAAGTGTAGATATGAAGAAATACGTTAGTTTAAAAAAAGCATAGCGAAGAATTATTTAAAAAATAATGTGTCTAAAGATCAAATATTTGTTTTTTTTAGAAAAGCTGGGATAAAATGCGGAGTGTAATATGGTTTTATAAATAAGTGAAGGAATAGTCAAGTGAGGAGGTAGTGTTTACTTCGCATGAGAGTTCTGATGGCACTAATCAAATTAATGAGTTTCGTCTTTGATGAATCCTGGTTGGTAAATACATCGATGTTATTTCGGGCCCATCCAACTATAATTTAAAGAATTCAGGAATTTAGTATTTTAATAATAAAGAAACAAAGGGAATTTAGATCATTAAACATTCAATTAACATGGATTAAGTATAAAGTCAAAAAAAAAGAGATAATTTACTTCTTGCTAAGAATCGCTCTTCGTTTAATATTGCAATTGCATTGAA
>LSSN01001861.1:0-12830 GCA_001970855.1 Smittium culicis
AAAAAAACAATGAAATTTATAGTTATCTATTTTATTACAGATAATAATAAATAAGAGTTATTCACACAAATTATCCCAAAATTAAATAAAATTGCTATTACTGACAGTTCCTTATTTTTTTAATTATTCATGGTCATTTAAAATTATAAATAAAGATAATATAGAATATTAGTACATTTAAAAAATGAATTTTATATAAAACTTATGAACAGCTTTTCATATTTTTATACCATAGCTATTTTGGGGATTCGGTATCTAAAAAAATATTATTATTCCAGAATAATTTTAATTTATCTTAAAATTGAATCACAATCAAACAAAAAATAAAACACGAATTCATTTTTTATACATATTTCATCTAAAAGTTAATTATAATATCTGAAATAAAGTTAAATATACCATAATTCTTAAATGCACTATGCAAATTTTTACTTTTTTTAAATTTTATCTCTCTTTTTTTTGTATTTTTTTATTAGATGAGCCATACTGATAATAAAAAACATAATAATTGCATAATTTTACTATAAGCTAGATGTGGAAAATAAATAGTTGGTATTATTTTTGCTGGGGTATATGTAATATTATCGTTATACTAAATAGAAACTAAAATACCCTACGGAATTTATAGAAGCTCTTAAAACGAAATTAACTAACTAATAAAATACTCAAGATCTTTTAGGATCACTACGTATAACCGAAAAAATTATTTTAGAAAATATAAAAAGCATGAGCTATATATATTGAAATATTTTCCAAGATATTTTCTGATATAATTAATAGTATTTTAACGAGAATAATAAATTAGGCAAAATATTTTGATTTGGATTAATTATACGTTTTTGAATTTAAGAAAAATTGCACGAATCCATAATAAATAATATGGTAAATGTTAATATAAAAAAGAAGTCAAACATTTTTTAAAAGTGTTAGGGAATTATTTAATGTTATTCTTTTTTTTTAAAAGAATTTTATACGCGCTTGAATTTTAAGGAAAAAACAATATTTTATTTGATTTTTTTGGATTTCTGCTTTTTTTTTTATGTTTCTGTAAAAAAAATACTAAAATGAAAATTCTAATCCTAGAAATTAATTATCATTTGACAGTTCAGTTTAATTATAATTTAAATAATTAAAATTTGGTGAAAATAAGTCGAAAAGTGTTTAAATTTTATAATAAAACTAAAATATATTTCCAATAGCTTTTAAATACAAGTACCAACGCAAAATATTCCATATTAAAATCTTAATATGTAAAATGTAAAAACTATTTAAATAGAATAATTTGGAATTAAAAAAATTATTAATCTGAATTCAATTAAATATTTAAGCACCAATTATGGATACTAAATCTTTATAAATACCAATTCTTTGGTATATAAAGGAATTTTTCATTATAAAAAGTCGAAAAATAGAGAAAATAATATATACTGCGAATTCAAGGATAAAAAATATTATAAAGAAAAAATCACTACTAATTGCGAAAAAACAAAAATTATAAAATTTACTAAACATGATTGTAGATCAAATCCGGAAGTTATAATTACAAAAAAAAAGTGTAAACGAGCTTAAAGGAAAAGCTTCGGAATCTGGATCTACTTCTTCGATTTTAGTTTCAAAAGTCATAAAAAAATTTAATGATGGCGAATTGTGCATATCAAGTAACATATTAACATTGATGAAAACTTTGAACAGAAAAAGAAATGAAAAATTGCCGAATAACCCTAATACTTTAGAAGAAATGGCCAAAACATCAGATAAGTCGATTTTAACATTAAATGAATACCAGTTTTCGATATATTCCAATGTTAATGAGAATACTATGTACAACGTTTCTATTTTCGCAACTCGAGATAATCCGACAAATCTAAGTCTATGATTAGTTTTATGGATGGTACGTTTAAAACTGCACCTAAAACTTTTTACCAAATAATTACTATACATGGTCAGTATGAAAATAAAGTTTTCCCGATATTATACAGCTTTTTATCGAACAAAAAAACGATGAATTATCAACTGTGTATAGATAATATATACAGTTGTTGTGTAAATAACGATTTATGGATAAGCAGACCTCTTAGGGTAATTTCTGATTTTGAATTAGCAATAATAAAATCTTCAATATCACTACTTTCTAGATCTGTGATATCCCTATGCTTTTTTCACTTTATTCAATATATATATAGATATATACAAGAAAACAATTTGAAAAAGGAATATAAAGATAAGGCAAATAATTTAAAAATAATACAAGTTTGCTGTTTTTTTTCTATAAAATTTGCTCCGGTATTAGATTTCAAATGGGCATTTAATGAGCTAATAAAGATTTTAGACCCAAAATTAGTACCTTTTGCACAGCATTTTAACAGGTTATATGTCAATTATATTGTAATAGGTGAAACGAATACTACTGCACCAACTTATCCGCTTGATCAATGGAATCACTATATATCAGGTTTATATCTATTACCAAAAAAAAATTACAATACTGAAGCGAGGCACAACAGATTTTCAATATTATTAAGTAGGAATAATCTATCTTTCAAATATATACACGGAAAGTTGATTATTGAGTAGAAAAAAACAGAAACATGATTCATGAACTAAAATTTAACAGATAAATTAGAGAAAATCCGAAGAAAAAGATGTTAAAATAGATAAAAATTTACAATTCACGGTTAATAGATATTCAATGTATAAATCTGAGGATAATATATTAGAATATTTATATATATATATGGTGTCAATAATTCATATTTGTATTAGTATTTATGATTATATAACTGAATAATTTCATCTAAAAAATTTATTACTTTTTCAATATAGTTTATCTTAAAAGAGAAAAAAATTCGAAAATTCAATGCTTAAATAATTCTTTATTTTTCAATAAGGCATAACTTAATTTATAATTAATATATATTAGTAGAATTATACTAATAAAATAGCGTTAGTTAGGCTAAGCTGAGGAATAGCGCTGAATTATTTTATATTTATTTTTTCTACTTATTTTTATTTTAAGGATTTGTATTATTCGATTATTTGATGGCGGAAGCATTCATACTCTTGATTATTTTTAATAACTGTAATGGCGCTAGTACTGTTATTTCTGTCATAATTGTATTTAGAAAATCTATGATTAAGAAGAAAAACATGTAGATTATTATTATCGAAATTAGATGCTGCCAATAATTAAAAAGGATATAAATTATATAATCTTTAAACATTACTAAATTTAAATTTTGATAATTATTTTATTTAGTTAAAAAATTTGACTAAATTTTGATACTTTTCAATTAGATACAAAAAAATTCTTTTTAGATTTAAAATTTTTAGATATGGGAATTTAGCTGTGTTGAATAATATCTTTTAATAGTGATATTAATTGATTCAACATTTTAATAATCATTAATAATAGCAGTAAATACCAGAAATTTATATGATTTATTTTTTAACTCGATTATTGAGAGTTTTATCGCTGAACCAAAAAATACATAAAAATTAAGGAGGGAAATAAATTTTTGAAGCTTAAATTGTACTAGTAAAATTATCTTTAATTCCATCGAAAAACACACTTGGGAAAATTTGATATCTATTAGTGGTAACCCTACCCCGCCAAATTTTATTGATTATTTAGATATTAATTATATTTATGAATTATCTGATAAAATATGCGATCATATTTTTAAAAATAGTTCGTAGATTCAATTTTTTTTAATCCACCTTATATATTAAAATTTTTTAGCTATGTAAAAAGCTTTAGTATTAAAATAATATAAATACATAAATAAAAAAACACAAGAGAAAAAGGATATAAATATTAATTAATTCAATGCAGTCTTTGGACCATCGGTACATATTTTGGTATTTATTATAGGATTAAGTTGATAAAATAAATAGATACAAATGTAATGAAATAATAATTATTATAAACCTTTTTTTGCTTTTGCAATGATTTCTGGAATAAAGTTGGAAAAAAAATAATATTTATGTTGAAGGTATATTATAGTTGTGTTTCAAATTATATTGATTCAATGCTGGTGTAGAAAATATTATTGAAAATATTCTCGATAAACCCGCTGAATTCACTGCATGCTTTTAATTAGATAAAAAAAGAAAATGATTATTGAGAAAAATTCAAGATAAAATAAACAAAAAAATGATTAAAAAATTTTTAATAAAATTAGGTCTAGAAGAAAAATTATTCAGGAGTAACAGTGTAATTTTATAAAAATTATTGATATAATGCTATTATTTATTTTGAAGATCCCGATAATCCTTCAAAAATTTAACAGAGCTAGTAGAGATTATAGATATAGCTGTCCCAAATACTTGAAATATAGAATCTTTCCTACAATTTGTATTAAAATAAAACCAAAAGCTAAAAATGGGAACGATATACCTAATTTAATGGGAGTAAGAGGCTTTAAGGTTTTTTTTATTTGTATTTGGGGCCAAAAAACTTACTTCTAATTTAAAAAAATATCCTTCAGAAATATGAATCGCCAGTTATGAAAATAGTAGATAAAATTAAAAATATATAAGTGATCAAGAAAAAGAAGAACGAATAAAAAAACATAAAAAAATTATTTACTGTAGAAAATAGCTCGATAAAAAATTTAGCTAGTTACGCTAAATTCATTCCGAACCAAAAATAAATAAATTATGATTTTATTAATCCATAATTTTTTAATTACAGGATATAATCTAATTTTAAAAATTCAATCTTTTAAATATCATCTAGATCAACTATGGGACTTAAAATGTCAATTATTAACTTCAATCCATTTTAAATCTTGCTTTCCAACTTCAAATATTTAATTTGGTCGTTAACTCGAACTTTATAAAGTTCTTTAACAGTTTTTTTTACTTTAGTGGAAAATCAAGTCGTTTGATATATTTAATATCATTTCACATTTTATTATCTTTTAAAATTTCTCACAAGTTAATTGTATTAGTGTATTTTCATATTCTCTAAATAAAATATATCCTTTAGCATAGCCCTTATCTTATACTTATTATATGCAATAAGGGAACTTTTCGCGAATCAGAGAAATGAAGAGAATTTAAAGCTAGAAAATTAACTATATTATACATTAATTTCGAATTCATAAAATTCTATAGCTTTTGAAAAAATATTCGTCAATTTATATTTAATAAATCTGTGGCAGATATTGAAAGGTCTAATAGAATGACATTTGATATAATTTTAAATTTACTCGATGATTCAATAGCGTGATATCAATCATTAAAATTCTATATGGATTAGTCATATTGAATGTTTACAGGTCAAAAATTTGATCTGCGCTAGCTATCACTATATTATCTGCCGAAGAAATTTTCCATAGGTGGAAATATGATCTTACTGAAAAAATTAAATGAGATTTTAAATAAAAGGGAGAAACTTACTTTAATAATTCGTGTATATTATTTAGGATAGAATTACACTAATAATAACGAAAATAACCTAACCTTAATCACTTTTTTAAAAAAAAAGGTCAAGGTGTGAATTCAGGAATTTCAGGAAATCGATAAACTAGGAGCTGAGGTTTCTACTTTTGGAATTTTTCGAACTTTAATCAGCTATTTATTTATTTATTTTACTACTTAGAATCCTTTAATTATTTACTGAACTTTGTCTTAATTAGAGCATGTGTTACCTAATTTAAATATTGATTGTTTAAATCATAGTATGGGGAAATAATATTAAACAACAATTCTCTTTCTTACGCTAAATACCCAAAAAAAGAAAAAATAAAGGCAATTGGAACAAATAAAACCCCTTTTAGCTTCAGTTAATCCAGATTGCTAAATTTTTTTTAACAATATTTGTTGATTTGAATAATTTTATTAAGAGTAAATCACATATATAATATAATATCATGGTAATATATAAATTAAATGATCATAAGTAAATGATAAAGATTCATTGATTGTATTGGATAATCCATGATTAACTATTTCCTGAATTTTATTGAGCGGTTATATATCATTATTTCCAACAATATTTAAATGAAATTTTTCATTTAAAGTCACTATGACAAAATATTAGACAATAATTGTAAATTTTATAGACTCTAAAGACCATATTGCTTGAATAAAATTATAAATTAATTAATTAACTAAAAATTTTTTTTGATTTTTATCGATTATAATTTTAAAAATATTGCTAAATCTATCAAAATAACCTAGATAAAAATTTAATTTTAATATAAAAAATTAATAATTTAAGGTAATACTCGAAAAAAAAGTCCAAAAACGAGGTAAAATCGAGTAAGAATCTGAAATGGCATAAAAATATTTCTATCAAACTAAATAATATCTGGAGAACATAAATCATTCCCAGAATATATAATATCGATGTACCCTATTTTCAATCAAAAATTTGAGCGAATTTAGTTATAAAAAAATATTAAAAATTCAAAAAACGATGATTTAATTTATTTTTTGCTTTTGATAAGGTTTAACATATTTTAAAGAATTTAGCTCATAAATAGAATTCTGCGATTATTGGCGAGTAATAAAAATCAATACGAATTCTTTTACAATAATAAGAGAATAAATTAAAGAATGACGCAAGAAAATAATTAAAAATAAGGAATTTAATTTTTAAAAGTGTCTCATACTATAAAATAACTAATCTTTTGACATACGTAAATAAAATAATAAAGTTAGATATAATTTTTTCGTTAAACTACTTAAAATTGAAGTTATATAGAATATATATACGTCTAGAAATTTAGTCAATAAAAAACGCGCAGTTATTGATAATAGAGCTAATTAGAACCTTGATTAATATAAATACAATTAAGATGGGAAATGAAATAAATTTTATATTTTATAAATATTTATTTGATATATTCAAGGAAGAATAAGACTCGAATTTTTATGATAAAATAAATATTAATAACAATTTTTTTTTTTAAAAATGATTGATAAATAACTTGAGATAGACAGAATACAGTGTTAAAAAAACAAGATTTTTATCTGTATATTTGACTATTTCAATTTAAAAATTACTGATAGTAAATTTAAATAAAAATAAATTAATCATTTGGGCTGAATATTCGTATAAATACTTGATGCGTTATATATTATTATTACAATATATTTTTACTTCCAATTTAAAATCGAGAATATTGGAATATGAAAATGAAATAATAAAAAAATTTTCATTTAATAAAAGAACTTTTAATACGTGATTTATCATAAAATCAAAAAATTAAAAGTTAAATTTAAGCCAAATATACGAGATTTAAATATAAAATTAAGCAACAAAGGATCCAAAGAAAGCTTTTGAAAAAATTTCAAAATTGTATGTGAAATTATATTTAAGTGCTTTCATATATATAATTCGGCACAAAAAGTGATTAAAATCCTAGAATAAACTTTTAACACTAATAACCTTTAAAAAATAACCGTAAGCTATTCATAAAAAATTAATGTCTTTTAAAAATAAAATACATAGAAAATGAGATAAAATGTATATTGCTATATTTATTAAACGACATAATAATTTGACCACTGATAAAATTGATAGAAATTAACCAAAGTAATATTAAATTTTACTAGGTCTTACTAATTATTAAAATGAGCTCTAAATTTTTAGATTTTCATAACTATCCTTATCATATTAATACTACATTGACTGCAGAAAGAATCAAAAAAAATTCTTCATTTTACAAAATATATTTATTAAACATCTCAAATATTTAAAAAGCTAAAATTTATTAGCTTTAGTGTTAATAAAAAATATATTCTAATTCTAAGAACTTGTCCTCAAAATGATGATTATCGAGGACAAACACAGACTCAACAGTAAATCATTGTGGATTAAAATATAGAATTAAAATCGTGCGCCACATTTTCTACCTTTATTAAAAGGATATAATATTGAATAAAATATATTCTAACTATAATATTTAAACGAAAGATTTTCATACTCAACGAAAAAAAGGTCGCTTAGTTTTATTTTTTTAAAAAAATCTACTATTCTTACACACTTTTACTTTCCCTAAACATTAGCCATCAAAATATTAGTCTTATAATCATATTAATAGTTACAACTTTTGAAATAAATATATACTTTAGTTTCGCTCTTAAACTAATGACCGACTAATGCTTTCAGAAAATATAAGCAATGGAGAATCAGTAAATTTTATTAATGATTAACCCAATATCAA
Organism: Smittium culicis; assembly: GCA_001970855.1. Lineage (NCBI taxonomy): Eukaryota > Fungi > Kickxellomycota > Harpellomycetes > Harpellales > Legeriomycetaceae > Smittium > Smittium culicis. The sequence goes on from LSSN01001861.1 coordinate 8,178, forward strand.
ATCTTATAGGATCAGTATCTTAACTTTTGGAATATATAATTTTTTCATGGAACCAATAAATAGATAAGATAAAATAATTAATTTAAACGAAATGAATAAATTCATTTTATATAGAGATAGGATATTTATTAAAAAAATCATAAAAAAAGGAGTTTTGATATTCCAAAAATTAATGACCTAAAAATATTACCTGGTGCACAAGAAAATACTTATAAGAAAGTGCTATAAATTAATTTAAAAAATCGCATGTAATTTTATTTTATAAATTATATCACTTATGATATTATCCTAGCTTCATAATATCTTTCAAAAAGCATTAAGCTTAAATTTGATATAAAATAAGTTTTTTTTCTCATTATTTACTTATAAATAGCATATATTAGGATGTATTTTTTTTTTGTATTTCAAATTGACTTTAGAATCGTAAAGTTTCTATTATAGTGCGTCAAAAACATGAAAATATATTCTTTCAAAATAATTTTAGTGAAAAATTTTCTCGTATTGCCTATAAAAATTAAGAATAGACTTGGAAAAAGTGACAGTATCAAAATTTTAGTGATTCTTAGGCTTTATGTGAAGAATTTATTGAAAAAATTCTGATTATTCTCTAAATAAGAATTTATCAATTAAAAAATGCTATTATTTTAAACTATAAATGACTTGTAAATTCTTTATTTTTGAATCTGAATGCCTTTCAATTTTAAAACCCTAATAAATAATTTAAATATAGAATCTAACTCTCATAGTGTAGAATAATTTATTATGATGGCTTAAAAAATTTTTTTATAAAGAATTTGCGTTTTTTCAATCCGCTATTCATATATTTATCCCTAAATTTACTGTTTTAATATAGTTTTAGTTTAAGCTACTGTTAAATTAATATGTGTTTATCTTTCGCTCCTAAATATATAATCTATTTTTTAATAAATCATTGAAAAAAATACCATTTTTATACTAATTTATAATACAATCTTGTGTTTTCTTAAAATAAATTTTATATGTACTCGCTGTAAAATTATTAAAATCATTTTCTATTGTGACAGAAATATTTTTTTAGGAATTTACACTTTTTTTACCATGAACAATTAATAAACACCTCCAAAATTATCTGATCTAATTATATATATTTAAATACCATATAACTCACCTGTGAGCCTTTAAAAAGTAGCTATACTAAAAAATTGCTGATTTTTTGTTCAATGAATTCTAAGAAATATTGCATATATCGTCAAAAATATCATTTTAGTTTATTATTCTATCATTAATCCATCTTGGAAAATTTTTTTTGGGAGGGTATTATTAACTAATTTTTTCTTTTTAAGAGCTAGAATATTTTTTATCGTTTAATATTGGGTACATTTTCTCGCAATATAGAAAGCTAGTGTTGACATAATGCCGTTGAGTAAAATAGAATGTTCGATATATTAAATCATAGTAGATTATTAAGTTTGTTAGGGATATTTCACTATAATATGTATGATCAATCGAATTATTTTTAAATATTGAAATAAAATTTTTAAGAAAAGAAGCATATTTTTATTGATTTTTTTTCTTATAGAATAATAATTAGCTCAAAACTTGGCTTTGTAAATTTTCAATCAAGATTTCGTAATTTTCTAATCTTCAAATTCTCATAGATTGTAAAAAAATCGCAAATCTCATTGGATGATATGTTATCAGCTTTAATAGAACTGGATACAACGGCTGTGAAAGTTAGCTTTGAGTCACTATTAACATTTCGAGCTGATATAAAATTTCAATTTGTAAAACTGTAAGTATCAATAGAGGTAGAGTACGCAAACGATCCCAGTTTTGGACAATAGCGAAATTTTTATGCACAGAAGCACTCTAGAACTCTATGAAAAATTATGGAATACAATTGAACCATATGGAATTCAAAGAACATCATGGAAAGTTTTGAAATACAATTAAATATAATGTATCATTATGGAATGTTATCCATAAAATACTTCATGTTACTTCTGTAATCTTCAAGAAAAATTCATAATATTCTGCAAGCTATTATTAAAGTTATTAACGCTTTTATTATAATTATTATTTAATAATATCATTGATATTTTTCTTGAAAAATTATAAAATGGTAAATTATATCATCTTACAAAAAAATCTTGGCTTATTATTAATTTTGTTATATTTATCCCACTAAATATATAATAATCATGTAATATTAAATAAATAACACTATCTTAGTTTATTTTACGTTATTAGTCCAACCTTACTATATTTATATTCCTCGATTCTTTGCTAAAAAAGTTGTCAAAAACGTTATTACTCAAAAAATTTCTCTATTTCGCTTTAGCTATCAATTATAATTGCAAATAATGATTTTTTTATAATTGAACATCAATCTGATCAATAAATATACGTTATTTTGATACAAATATTACTGTTGAACTTAATTATAAGTTTTAATATTGATTCGTACATGATTTTATTCACGCATGTTATGTTATGTTTCGCAAATTTTCTTATTTCAGTAATTTTTTTTCTTTGATAAGAGGTTTTATCACATTTTATCGTTTATATTGTTTTAAAACTAAAAAAAAATATTTAAATTACGGCATTAGAAGTCAGAGATATCAGCTATTTCGAAGTATTAAAATTTATATAGTTATAAATTAAACTACATTTAGCTCTCAAAACATAATTGACTAATTGATTTTATGATATTTATTTTATATTTGATCTTTTGTTGGAGATTGTAATTTCATCCTTTGAGTATCCTTACCCAAGAAAAGTTGTTTATGATAATGCAGCTTTTACTCTAGTTTTTGATAAGCCACTATATAATAAATAAATAAATAAATAAATAAATAGATAAATAGATATTATATAACTTTAGGATTTTTTTCATTTTACATCTAAAAAATTTTTATTAGATGAATATTTAGAACATATAATAATTTATTTTCAAATGAATTAGAGCAATAAATTTTTTACTCGTTATCACTAATTTTTTATTCGCGAAAAGTTACAAATGTAATTGGGATGATTTATTTTATTTCATCAGTAGGATTTTTACTCTTGTAATTTTTTAAAATCACAGTATTTTTATATCCGAGTTATTTCCATAAAATAAGCAGGATATCATATTATTAACCAATTATTAATTTTTATTTTAGGCTCAAATTAAATCATATTTATTTGACGCAATTATATATGGCTAAAAATTACTAAATCTTTCTAATTAGTCATATCAATAATCTGTTAAATTAACTTGATTTTTTCTGTGTGCCTATTTTTTATACTTTGAGAAATATAGGTTATTTTAATTTTGTAAGCTTTAAGGTTTTATTTATGAAATTTTAAAACTAAATTTCAAATCTTGATAGTTTATTTTATTACGTTTTTTAATTTTAAAAATATGTGTTTAAAAATTATTATGTGTTCAAATTTTAGTTATGATGCAAAAGAACTATTAAAAACAAGTATTTCTATAAAAAAAATAATGTTATATCATCTAAAAAATAGTGGTTATATGATATGTTTTATGATTATTCGATATCTCATTGATATAAATGCTCAATTTTTTTTTTGACTTAGAATCGATTTTTATATTGGTAACTAGAGGATTAATACCTATTGATGGTTATCAATGCAACAGATATATTTACTCGTTTCTGTTACTAAATTTTATTTTGCATAGAAAAACGATTATTATAAAGTTCGTAAGACCATTAAAAATTTTTATAATATACTAGTTTCTATTTCTTATATGTTAAAAATTACCGGGCAGTAGATCAAATATTGCCTTTTTCAAAAATGAGCGTTCCTGTTCAGCAGACCAAAAATAGTCTACCAAAATCAAATATCCTTTTTAACTTTTATATTTTATTCGCCAGATATTTCTAATTTTTTATTGTATTATAAACCATTACAAATAGCTTTTAAAAATGTCCAATTGAAATATTAAAGTTAAAGTGTAAAAAAATAGACTATAAGACGATTGGGCTTTTCACTTATGAACTTCACAAATGGCTTTCAAAAATAAAACATATAACTAGAAACTTTCCTGGGTAAAATCGGGTCATAAAATCAATATATAAAAAATGTACAAACTTATGAAAAAAATTGAGCTATTTACCTCAAGTCATAATTAAATGAAATTATTCACTAACTAAAATTTATTTTTACTTTTTATTTGATTATAACGATTAATTGAAATATGTACTTTAAATTATTCAGAAAAAGATACAAGCAAAGTCTTAATAAGCTGAATCTTTTAATAGGAGCTTATTTATATAAATCTATTTGAGTTTAGAATAGTTATATATAATCTAATGAGAGAGATTTAAAAAAAATTTTGAAGAGACAAGCTCTAATCTAGTACTATACGGAACAATCATAACCACATTCAAAATCATAGCTAGTATTGAGCCAGTTAATTATTTCTATTAAATATATTAAAGAACTTAATTTAATGATAAGTACACTTATAAACAGCCACATTAACCAAGAGCATATTAATTATAATATAGATTATAAATAGAAAAAATTGCCACATAAGTATGAGTGCATTGCATTAAGGGTAATAAATTAATTTATCTCAGATCTAAATAAAAAGGCGCATTTATAATTAATTATTATTTTAAAATGAAGTGCAACTAAGTTTAGAGGGAATTTAAATTATTA
>LSSN01001862.1:0-29688 GCA_001970855.1 Smittium culicis
ACGATTCTATCATAGAATAATATAGAGGAGACTTTAAAGTGAATCCCAAGCTTCTACTGCCTGAAATTAAAGACCATGAAGACAAATAGTGGACAAATACCAGTGCTAGACCTTAATTTCCACGTCGAAGAGCAGAAATTCAAGTTTAAAACACATTTTTAATTGCAGAATATCTCGAAGCAAAGATTATATGACGAACTTTGACCTGAATGATTTATGTAATTATCAACTCACAATTTCTATAGGGAATATCTACGCGTCTACTGGGTTTGAAACTAATTTCAACTCTGAATGCTTTCACCGGCACTTTTATAGAACCCATTTATACTAAAAAAGACACTGCCCCTAGTAGTGAAAAGGTCAGGTCGAGTCGGATCAATTTAGCAGATTATCTGAAAAAGATGCTAATCGTCGGAGATAGCAAAGAGGTTTGTCAAATGATCATATGCATTGTTCAATCCAATATCAACGGTAATATGCGGTCTAAATCCACAAACTTATCAATATCACACCTTGGAATAGTATAAATACCACGTAAATTATACTGGATATACATCCGATAATGACACGTAACCTTCGAAGAGAGGGAATAAGATTAATGAGTCATTTAAAAATAACTTATGATTTCTAACGAGCTACATTGAAAATGCATAATCGATGAACATATCCCTGAAGTCTGGGCTCCTCGAGCTTTATTGACTTCTGGATCTGAATAAATCACTTTATACAGCGATGAAACTAAGGGAGTCGAGATTAACTATGAATAACCAAGATATTCAATGCATATTGTACTCAAAGATCGATATGCTTATATGAGGAGGCATCAAACTCGAGCTCAAGAAACCCATTTTGGCATAATTTACAAATTTTAAAAAAATATTTGGGAATTATGTCGCAGAACTTGACAAAAAAACAAATTTATCAAGTCTAAACAAGAGCAAATATGTGTATCAGCGTAAAGGGATTTCACAAAGTATTTTGTGCGCTCATATTAAAGATTTAAATCGGCCTATCAGTATTTGTGCACTCAGATAACACGATCAAGCTAGCGTAAAAAATTTTTTTTTTGGAGTAACGGATTCCAGAAAGCTGCTAATTATATCTGAAAAATATGAGATCACTGATTGAAGACAAATACCAGGTCCCAGTTCATAATTTTCCTCTCTGTATTGAATCCAGCAGATTCATCAAGTATGTTGACTGACCAAACCGAATGGTTTTTATTCCATGAGATATAAAACATATGAACTCATTAAAAGGCCAGAAAAATGCGCAATTATTGGCTTCTAAGTTATACAAAAAAGTGAAAACCTAATTCAGCTTGTTTCAGAAACGAAGGCGTTATTCAAGATAAAAATGAGATACAAGCGGTTTGGGTTCAAAATTCCTTACCTCCGCTCGCTGTTAACGCTAATCTCCCAACTATTCAAGAAGGTCAGACGAGGATGAGAAGTATGAAATTGGTCACACCGATATAGAACTCATTCATGTGGTTTCCGGACCTCATGACCCTGAAAACCTCGCATCCATTTATAATCATGAAAAAACGATCATAAAAGTTCCCAAAAGCGGATAGCGACCGCTCTCGAATACAAGCACACGATTTTGAAAATATTATGGATAAGCGAAGTCTCTTCAAATTCACAGTTCTCTGTATCTAAGCTATTGGATATATCCCTTAGAACTAAAAAATTTTCTGGCTTCGATACTGATAAATCATCTCCAAATACACTTTTTTTTCTGGAATATCTCGAACGAGTTATCCACACCCATTTCTTCGCCCGAAATAATCAAATATCTGGCTGAGGTAAAAGCAGTAGAAATTCTAAAAATAGACTCGAAAAAATCCTAAAAATCTTATTTTCTAAGATTATCTGCTAGATCTTCAGTAATAGCTAGGCAACCAAAGTTGGCTGAATTTATTATAAATTGGATCATAATTAATGAAAATTCGAAAAAACCTTTTAATTGACCAATAATTGATATAAAACCAGTTTTAGACCTTTAAGAAATAATTAAAAATTTTAGAAATCGCTAATTCTACCAACTGAAAAAAAATTTTTTTTTGAACTGATAGGATTAATTATAATCAGATAAATACGCAGAATCAACAATTTCAGAAGCCGCGCTGATCTAAATCTAGTTTTACTAGCTCCAAAAAAAAAAAAATTGGAGGCCGCACAGTGGAAAATACTTGCGTTATCAGCTCTCTCACAGATCCAATACTATGAGCGGTAATAGCCTAAAATACTATAAAGAAAATCTTTCTACTAAATTATGTCTAAACACATATGAAAAAATCGGTCAATTAACAGTGGGTAGACTTATATGCTTTAAAAAGCATAGCAAAAAACCTCTAGCTGTGAAAAGCATCACTAGAACATCCAATTGATCTGTGGATTAATCCTAAACGACCAAAAAAGCATATAGAAAAATATAGAGTAATTGGAGCTGCCTCATATGAAAAAGTCGGAATATCATCTGATCATATAATTGACCACGAATTATGGTCGAAATATACCATCTTTGATACACAGCATCGTCTCAAAATAAATTCATCGAATAAATTTACACAATTTGAATCATAATTCGGAGTAACTTTACATTTCTCCTCTCCTAATTTATTATGAATTAATATTAGTTCTAAAGAGCTCTATAAATTAAAAAAAAATCAAACAGAGAATTTAGGAAATTTTACTAATACCGGAATTTTTTTTTTAGTAACTAAGCAATTTTAATTGAATAGATAGTTTTAAACTTAATTTTTATAAATTAATATTTCTAAATAGTATATTTTTATTTTATAATTAAAGCCTCTACTATAATAATTATGAAAATGTTATTATTGAGCAGTAGAAATTATAAATAGATAGATAATATAACTCGAATAAGATAAATAATAGAAATTTAGTAAATAAATATAATTTTTTAAGGTAAATGTACAAAAAAGTTCAATAAAGCTCGCAACGATAAATAAAAGCAATTAAAAAGCTATTTTTATTTTAATTTTAATTTTTTTCTGTCTCAGAGATTTTATTGATCCGATTTAAAAATATAGCAAAAAATATCAAAAAATATTTAAAAAGTTGAAAAAATATTATAAAAAGTATTATTCAACCGAACTCCAACCGCCGCTCTATTAGCTTGATAACCACAGAGAATTGATTCAAGGGATATTTAATTTTAAAATCTAATTTTATTTTTATTATCGAACTTTAGTCAAGGCGTGCTTCTATTTAATATAATATAGAAAAATATTTAAATGTAAACAGTAAACAGTAAATACTTAAATTCAATATCTTTACAACTAGAAACAAAAAATCAATAATACGCGAATGAGAATAAATCTGTTTAATATAATATATTAATTATTAATCACAAATTTAAAAAATTTTGTTCATGTAAATAATAAGCATTAAATTATAATCATTTTTTTTACCTATTAATTTCACTTTAAATATAATACTGCTTTCCATTTCAATTCAAAGCATATGCCTAATGCTTTGAGAGTAGAAAAATTTTCATACCTTTATTTCATAAATAATTTTTTTTAAAAAAATTAATCAAAAGTAATTATAATATTCATCTTTTTAGGAATAAATATACCAATATAATTAAATGCAATTATAATATTTTAGAAGGTATGCCTAATTTTATATTGAATCGAACTAAGAATAACAAAATGTTTATTTAAGAATAAAATTCTACAGCTATCTAGTTGTAATTAGACATTTTATACGTATAAATTTTATATAATGAAAAGTTAAAATATCTTTGTGTAAAAATAAAACATTGGTTTAAAAAAATATTTTAATTAAAAAACTAATATTTTCTAGTAAGGCGAAAATTTTTAATCAAATCATACTTAATTTACTAATCTGAGATAGATGTTGGAATGAAAGATCAAATAAATAATTCGACAATCTAATTTGATTTGAAGTATAGAGATTGAAATAATTCTTTGGAAGCGATGTTATAAATGAAGGTTAAAATCCCATTAAATCTTATTTATGCTATATAAGCACTATTAAACTGTGCTCAACCATATACAAGTTATAAACTTTTTGTCGAAACATATTCATGTCTTCATTAATTTTCTTAGGGCAAAAAGTTTATTTAATGTCCTTTATCAATTAATATAGATTTAATAAGCTAGGCAATTTTAAATCATTTTTGAAAAAATTTGAGATTTTTTAAATAATGAAATTAATAATATTAGGCAAATATAACTATCTATAATCAATAAAATCAAATGTTTTTAATTGTTTTTATAAATCTAAAGGGTAAAATATTTCCCTTTTTTTCCGGTTTCTAGAATTTATAAGATTTAAATAGCTTTTTAATTTTTGAAAAAGTAATGTAATGTAGCGTAATTTAAGTTAAATTATAATTTTTCGTAAACTTTAGAAGCTTTTTTACAAGGAAAAAAACCTGGATAAGTATGTATATTTATTAGTTATAATTTTTAAATTACTAATGCAGTTAAATTACATTTATTGCTTTGAATATTAATTATATTTAACTTTAGCTTATGTCAGTATATCATATTTAAAATAGTGCCAAATACTACAAGCCTCAATTTTAATATTATATCATGTACTTATTATAAAAAAATTTAATGGTTATAAACTATCTAAATTAAGTTTTCAACTGTAAGATATCAAATTAAATCTCTAAATTGATTTAGGATTACAAGCTATTATACGCTAGATGTTTGGACTAAATACAAATGTGTACTAAATAGCAAATAAAAAATCAACCCAATCATTGAGCGATAAAGCTATAATTTATTTTGAATGTAGAGATCAGAATAAACTGTAAATTAGCAATCGATATAATTGGCTAATATAAAAAATAAATTTTTTATAATAAAATTTTTTTTCAACTACGAAAAAATTTTCTATATGTTTGTACAAAAATAATTAACTTCATGGCAATATTTTTAGTGTTTTAAAATATTTTCGCTTTATTTTGATAATTTAAATCATCAATCATATTAAAAAAAATATCTAACTTTAGTTTAATAAAATCATATAATATTATTACATTTTTTTTTAGTAATAATAGAATTTATATAAATACTAACTTGTCGATTATAAATACCAAAAATAAAAGTATTCAGCAGGATAAGGACTGCGAAGAAACTTTGAAACCATTCCAAATTCATATAAAATGGATGATAAAACCCCAAACGAAAATTCGACAGGCAGCTCATTTAGCCTTTTTATAGATTTAGTTGATCCTTTTAGTATAGATTTGCCAAAATCTATCACTCAAGCACTAGAACATATATCAGAATTTTCTAAAGTAAATGAATTCAGTGATCTAGTTTACGATTCAGTTATTGAAGATCTCAATATATGGATTAAAAATCACATAGAAACTATCTCACGCCCAATTCAGAACTCAAAAAGTAAAAACAAAGGAAAAAAAAATAAATATGAATCTCGTAAGTTTAAAACAGATGCAGCCGATTCTAGATCCAAAATTCTAAACCTCTTATCCTCTCTGTTCCTTTTTGAATCACACTACATTTTTAAAAATGGATCTATTTCTAATAAAGTAACAAATTCTGAATACACCCAGGGCTCTCAAGAGAATTTACAATGCTTATTTACCTTGATACCAAAAAACACAAATCTCATTCTTAAACTTGCCAATATTTATAGCCCTATTCTTGTAGATTTGATATGCCGTTTAATATCCCCAAGCAACAAAGCTTTGATTATGGGAGCAATTTTCCAAAATTCAAATGATCTTCAATGCCTAGCACAGTACGAATTTTATTTAGAGTATACTTTTGGTGTTCTGGTTGCTTCTTTCCCACAGCTATCCCCAATCATCGAAGAGTTTTTCTCAAAAAGAACATTTAAGTATGATGATTTCAGCTCATTCAGTTCTACAGGCTTAGAGTTACCAAAAGTTATGTCATTTATTAGACTTCATCAATTCATTATCCCAAATTCAAAGGCTATTGAAAGTCCTAAAAGCGTCAGTCCAGAGAATATCACTACCAACGGTCACTTTGTTTTCAGCCTTCTTAATAGCGAACATCACTCGCTTAGATTTTTAGCTTGTCAATGTATAGGAATAATATATTCAATGAACGAGCTTGATTTAAACAAGTTGGAAGAAATTTGGGTGGTAAATTATCACAACTCTACTTTATCAGAAAGAAATGGATATAGGATCACATTAGAGGATTTGGAAAAAATAAGACTTATTTTCTATAGAAATGAAAGCTATTATATTTCAAACCAAAGCATGGAAATTTTAAACCACAACAAATTATTTAACTCAGGTACAATTTTTGACAAAATAAAGACTGGCGATAATATGTCTACTGATACTAAAAGCAGAGCTATCTGGCTCACAGAATCTGACATGTGCGAATACGTCGTAAATGTATATGGTATATTATTACCTCGATTTAAAAAGATACATCAAGAAAATATCAAAAATGCTGATAACGCAACATTTAATAATTCAAGCTTAGTTGGCACTCAGACTTTTAAAAGCTCTCTTAGAGAATTGGCTTTGGCTATTTCATTACACCAACCAGTTTTGATTTCTGGCGAAAGCGGCTCAGGTAAAACTGTCTTGGTAGAAGAAGCTACGAGACTAACTGAAAATGAGCTAATTACAATCCACTTGGGTGACCAAACTGATCCTAAAGTCCTTCTAGGTACCTACGTCTCGGGATCTAAGCAAGGTGATTTTGACTGGCAACCTGGAATATTAACTTTGGCTGTTATAACTGGAAGATGGGTGCTAATAGAAGATATTAACTTGGCATCTTCTGAAGTTGTAAGTATATTACTACCCCTACTTGAATCTAGAGAACTGTTTATAGCTAGTAGAGGCGAGAGAATAAAAGCTCACAACCATTTTCAGCTTATAGCTACACAAACTTCCATTTCATCTTTAATTAGCGATTTGAGCCAAAACGATAACTCAGATTATGATCACAAATCTTTTGGAACGTCTGCAATAGACTCTTCTTACACTATAGGAGATTCTGGAGGTTCTGGAGTAGTATCAAACGGTTGCTGGAACAAAGTAAGTATACTACCTATGTCTCAGATCGAGCTTTCCACCGTCTCATCATCAAAATATCCAAATTTAAAAGGGGTATGCACAAATTTAGTAGATTATTACTACAAGATCAAGGATGTTACATCAAGCAGAATTTCAATTCCTTCCACAGACTCCAAAATTGCCATGCCAATTTATAGTGTAAATTCTAGAAAGCTTAATACCCGAGACTTTTTAAAATGGTGTTATCATATCAGCCATCAATTATCTAAATCTTCTGTTTACAATGGATCAAGCGATAGATTGCTTAGCAGTACTGATGGTAGATATTTAATTTTTATCGAGGCAATCGATGTATTCATTGGTTCAGAATCAAATAGCGAAATTTTTGCTTACAAAGCTACTCTTATTGGTTCTATTATTGGTGTTTCTAAAGAAAGAGTATCGTACTATTTATCTAAAAATATCCCCTCTATATCACTTAGCTCGAATGGAATTTCTGTAGGAAGAGCTCTTCTCCCAATGAAAGGAAAGGACAAAAAACTTGATCCAGAATCTTTCCGCACAGAAGAAGATTTAATCATTTCTTTACAAAACAAGAGTAGACGACCCTTTGCTTTAACAGATCATGCAAAAAATTTAATGGAAAAAATAGCGCTATCCGTAGAACTTAATGAACCTGTACTTCTTCCCGGCGAAACTGGTACAGGAAAAACTACAGTTGTTCAATACGTCGCAGATTTGCTAAACCAAAATCTTTCAGTTGTAAACTTATCCCAACAAAGCGATTCTTCTGATTTACTTGGTGGATTTAGGCCTATAGATACTAGAGCTGTTGCTGTTCCCTTAAAAGAAAGGTTTGATTTACTTTTTTCAAAAACCTTTTCAACAAAAAGAAACGCAGCATTTATTGATGCTGTGAGATTAGCCTTCTCCAAACAAAATTGGCTTAGACTTGCAAAATTGTTTGTTGAATCTTCTAAAATGGCAAATCATGCCAACATTAAGAAAAGGAATAAATTAAACGATAAGCTTAAAGATTTAAAAATCAATTCTACTGATCCTGAAAACAAAAAACTTAAAACTGATAGCTCATACTTGAAAATAAAATCAGATGAAGCTTCTCTAGAAGCTGAAATACTCGAATTTCAATATATACTGAACTCATGGGAAGAATTTCAAAGTTTAGCAAATAAATTTTTTGTTCAAGTAGTTGATGGCGATTCTAAATCAATGGTATTTTCATACACTGAAGGAGTCCTTGTTAAGGCTGTTAAAGAAGGTAACTGGATACTGCTGGATGAAATTAACTTGGCTGCTCCAGAAACTTTAGATAGCTTGAGTGGGTTATTGCAAGATATGAATAGCTCTATTTTACTTCACGACCGTGGTGACCTGCAACCGATAAAACGTCATCCAAACTTTAGGTTATTTGCTTGTATGAATCCTGCTACTGATGTAGGGAAAAAGTCTCTCCCTATGGGGTTAAGAAGTAGATTTAGTGAGTATTTTGTCCACCCCCCTGATAGAAATGATTCTGATCTTATCCATTTAATTCAAAGATACCTCATTAAGGTTCTTAACGACTCTAATAAAAAGGTATGTAATAGTATTAAAGATTTTTACAGGGTGGCAAGAAGTTTTGCTGACCAGCGGAAAATTGTTGACGGAGCACAGCAAAAGCCCAACTACAGCTTAAGAACTCTATCTCGAGCTCTTTCCTTTGCTGTCAAAAACTCGCCGGTTTACTCATTAGACCGCTCTCTTTATGAAGGATTTTACATGACCTTTGCTACTCAACTTGATATAGACAGTAGAAAATTGCTTGATAAAGAGCTAGTTAAATACTTTTTCTGCAATCAAAAACCAACTAGTGTTAAAAAGCTACTATCAAGAGCTCCTCAGTCACCTAAAAATATTTCTGAAAAGTTAGCAACTAACTTGTCTAATAAATCAAATGAAGCCTATACCTTATTTGGCTCATTTTGGTTAAAATCTGGTATAAGTTTGAGTGATATAAACGTTGAACTAAAAAAGGATGACTCTGATAAATATGTACTCACTGAATCTGTGCTAGAAAATCTTAATGCATTAGCTAGAGCTGTGATGTGCGGAGAGTACCCAATATTGATACAAGGGCCAACTTCAGCTGGAAAAACAAGTATGGTTGAATATTTGGCTAATAAAACTAATCACAAATTTGTCAGAGTAAACAATCATGAGCACACTGATCTCCAAGAGTATATAGGGTCCTATGTCTCAAAGAATGGAAAACTTGTGTTCCAAGACGGCGTTTTAGTGCAAGCGTTAAGGAACGGACATTGGCTTGTTTTAGATGAACTTAACTTAGCTCCTAGTGACGTTCTAGAAGCGCTCAATCGTCTGTTAGATGACAATAGAGAACTATTTATACCCGAAACTTCAGAAGTTGTTAAACCACACGATCATTTCCGTCTGTTTGCCACCCAAAATCCCGCTGGTTTATATGGTGGTAGAAAACATCTATCACGCGCTTTTAGAAACAGATTTTTAGAGTTACATTTCGAGTCCATGCCTAAAAGTGAGCTAGATATAGTTCTTACAAAGAGATGTGAAATTGCTCCATCCCATTCAAAAAAACTAGTAGAACTTTTCTCAAAACTATCAGAGCTTAGATCTCAATCTCGAATGTTTGAAGCTCAAAGCGGTTTTATAACTCTAAGAGACCTCTTTAGGTGGGCTAATCATGGTGCAGTTACTTATCAAGAACTTTCGGAAGTTGGATATATGCTTTTAGCTGAAAGAGTAAGAAAGCACTCAGAAAAAAATCAAGTTAAAATAGCATTAGAACAGGTTTTTAAAACCAAAATCAACCCGACTGAGCTATACTCTATGGATAAATTGAAATCTCTAGATGATTACAAAAATTTGATGGCAAACAGAGATGTCGCTCCTGATCTTATAGATAACATTGTTTGGACGTATTCGATGAGAAGGCTTTTTATTCTATGCTCTTTCTGTTTAAGCACAAGCGACCCAATTCTTTTGGTGGGCGAAACTGGGTGCGGTAAAACTACAGTTTGTGAGCTTTTATCCATTTCCCGAAAATCTAAACTTTATAGTGTTAATTGCCACCAAAATACTGAAACATCTGACCTATTAGGCGGTCAACGCCCAGTACGAAATCGCTCTGAATATTATAATAAGGCTTATCAGTCGTCGGTTTTATTTATAGATAATATTAAAAAGATTGATTTTACAAAATTTGTAGACCCTAGTTCGAGTGAGTATGAGTCATTATCCAAAATCTTTATTGATTCAGCTCTTTATAAACTTTTACAATTTCTAGAAAATTTGGATACCAACATTGACCTTTTGGATATGGTGTCATCAGACGTCTTAGGTTCAGAGTTTTTCCAGTTGCTTACAAAATTTATTTACCATGATAAAAATCCTATTAGCGATAGTTTTAAGAGTTCAGATTACTCTAAAAAAATTTATGAGCTTGCATTAGTTTCTTTAGACAATTATCAGTCTGGGAATGTTCTATTTGAATGGGTCGATGGACCTTTGGTAGATTCTATGAAATCTGGCTCTCTATTTTTGTTAGATGAAATCTCACTTGCAGACGATTCTGTTCTCGAAAGGCTTAATAGTGTGCTAGAACCCTCAAGAACCTTACTAATAGCTGAAAAAAGCGGCGATAATACTAATAAAACAACAAGCGCCGGAGAATACGTCGTGGCTAAGTCCGGTTTTGAGTTTATGGCTACTATGAATCCTGGAGGAGATTACGGTAAAAGAGAGCTAAGTCCTGCTTTAAGAAACAGATTTGTTGAGCTTTGGGTTCCTAGTGTAACAAATACCTTCGACTTATACCAGATACTATCTAAAAGAATGGAAATTATAAATAAGAAATTAAATAACTCCGATCAATCTAAAAATCCATCTGAGATTGCTGCTAAAACCATTATATTGTTTTCACAATGGTTTACAAATATCATTAGTCCAGATGTTGCTAATAACATTACTAGCGAGATAGACGCGTATAATTTCGAATTCCCTAAAGACAATAGCCTCTCAGTAAATGATATAGGCGAAGACAGTCATTTTAATTTGATGTCAATTTTATCGCTAAGAGAATACTTAGCATGGGCAGATTTCATTTCATTAACTGTACCACAAATGGATCTAAGCTTTGCTATAGTTCATGGTGGTTGTTTAGTTGTTCTAGATAGCTTAGGGACTCATGGCGCAGTTGGGGGGCTTTCTGCAAATATATTTAACTCGATTAAAATCCCAAAATCATCTATTTTAAAATCTTCTAGTATATCAAGAAAGCAAGAAGTAAAGTCATATTTTGTCGAGCAATTAGCAAGATTTTCAAAAATTTCATTGAATGAGCTTTACAATTGTACTCAATTAATGGGTAGTACTTCTGTAGAAGTTATTAGTTATCTTGAGAAATATCTAGGCATATTAACATCTCAATCGGTTATAAATTTGGCCAAAACATATAATATCCACAATTTCAATTTAGGCCAATCTCTAAAATACCAATACGACAATAATGGGTCCGTATCAAGAACAGGAATAAACCCATTCTACATTGAATTAGATCCAAAAATTTCATGTAACCAAATTAAAAATCATGAATTTTCATTCCAGGCACCTACCAGTTTTGATAATTTAGTTAAGCTACTCCGCGGAATGCAGATTAAAAAACCTCTATTGCTTGAGGGTAGTCCAGGCGTTGGAAAGACCACATTGGTCGAAGCCTTATCCAAACATTGCGGAGTCAAGCTAGAAAGAATAAATTTATCAGATCAAACAGATTTGACTGATCTCTTTGGTACTGACCTTCCAGTGGAGAATGGGAAAATGGGACAGTTTGAATGGAGAGATGCGCCATTTTTAAAAGCTATGCAGAACGGGCACTGGGTGTTGCTGGATGAAATAAACTTAGCCACTCAAAGCGTATTAGAAGGGTTAAACTCATGTCTCGATCATCGTGGAAGTGTTTACATTAGTGAACTTGGTAAGGAGTTTTTCAGACATCCCAATTTTTTCCTATTCGCAGCTCAAAATCCCGTTGCTCAAGGTGGTGGTCGTAAAGGACTTCCGAGATCTTTTCTCAGCAGATTTACACAAATTTTTATGGAAGAGCTTGATAGCGATGATATGCATATCATATGCTCTTCAAGGTTTAACTCTTCAAACTCTAGATTTAACGACAAGGTTATATCTAAAATATTGCAGTTTAACTCATTAGTCCACCATAAGGTTGTAGTAGAAAGATCATTTGCGATAAATGGCTCTCCTTGGGAATTTAATCTTCGTGATATATATAGATGGTTAGATATCACCGCACAAGACAGTAACCTCAATCACGATAAGTTTAAGCAAATACAGATCGATCATCTATTAGGATTTGTTAAGTTAATATATATAGACAGACTTAGACTCAAGGATGATAAAGTCAAAATGTGGAAGCTCGTAAATCAGATATTTAGCGATCTATCGGAAAGTAATTTTAATTGCCATACAATAATGATCGATCAAGAAAAACCTTCCGCTATTATTAGTGCTGATTTTTTACAAATAGGCACTGCTATAATTAAAAGATCTAACATCATAAATGATTATTCGAATTTTAATGATAGTAGCCCTAAGCTTCACGGAACGCGAAATTATGATGCTTCTTCAAGTTCAAATAAAATTTCTCTTTTAAACCATGATTTACAAGGGTTATCAAGTCTGATCCACTGTATCAATATGGAGTGGATGGCCATAATAGTTGGTCCAAGCGGCGTTGGGAAATCAAGTATGGTGCAATTTTTAGCAAGGACTACAGGAAATAAATTGCAACACTTTTCCATGAATAACTCTGTTGATACTTTAGAATTATTAGGCGGATTTGAAAAGATTGATCTGCAAAGACATTGGAATAATTTACTGAATTCAGCAAAAGATCTAGTGTCTATCTTGTTGTATTTCTTGCTAATCAATTCTAATAAAATGTCGAGCCAAAGTCCGATGAATTTTCTGGAATCTACATCAACTATTGATTACAAGTCTACAAGTAATGATTTAATGGATATAGACTCTCTTGATTCTCCTGAACAAAATAACGCACCAAGCCAATTGATAAATGATACTAGTTTTATTGATGTGTCTAAATTTGGATCTAAGCTAATTTATGAATCAATCTCCTTATCTGATAAGCTCACACATTCTATAAATAATGCTATTACTAGCGAACAAGATATCAAAAAAGTTTTTAGTATTATTGAATGTATTGAAAATGATTTTATTGATGTTTTCTTAGATAAATACTGTAAATTTATTGAGCTAACAAAAAAACTGTCACCAATTTTAGAGCATACTAATAGCTTGAACCTTCTTACAAATTTTGCCGACTATACCAAGTCCAGAATTAAATCATTGAAGAGTGAGGCTCAATCATTTTATGACCTGTCAAAAAGTGGAGTATTAGGAAGGTTTGAATTCGTAGATGGAATTTTAATTGATGCTCTTAAGAATGGACACTGGATACTTATCGATAAAGCTAATTTGTGTAGCCCCTCAGTGTTGGATAGATTAAACGGATTATTAGAACCCAACGGTGTCCTAACTCTAGGCGAGTGTGGATTAATCAAAGATGAAAATGGAATTGATTGCGTTCGAACCATCAAAAAGCATAAAAATTTTAGAATAATTTTGACCGTAGATCCAAAATATGGTGAACTGTCTAGAGCAATGAGAAATAGAGGAATTGAAATATTTATCTCCCCTCCTGATTTGAGCCTAAATTCGAATTATAAAAGTTCTTTAGAAAATGAAACGCAAAATCTAAAATCTGCTAATTACAATTTAGCTATTACGAGTAATGTTATTCTCGACAGCCAGCCCGTAAATACTCTGGATGATCATTCTGTTGCTGAAACTACTAGCCAAGCTATTTCTAATGAAGTTCATACTTTATTATTGAATCAATTGAAGCACGTTCCTTCAATTTTAGACTTTATACACATTGCTAAGCTTCATAAGCTTTCAGATTTAAACTCTATACTTATGATATTTGCAATTGCTTGTGAAAATGTTGGATGTCGTTCTAGTAGCGTTTTTAATTTTTCTAGCTTTGAAAATATAGCTTCGTCAAAATCACGTGATTTATTAAACTCTCAATTGGTTATAAGGCGATTTGTTCAGCTGTGTTTACAGGTCGTAGAAAGAGTACAGAGAGGCTCATCAGTAGAATTGGATATTTCAAGATTTAACTTTTATGGAAGTAAAGGTCTCGAGATATTAAAAGGATCCAATTTTGACAAAAAACAAGATTCTATGACACAAAACATTAACATCTTAATGGAAAAAGTTGAAACATTAAATAAATCGAAAAGGAATATGAAATCTTCCAGCACCTTAAAAAATCAGTTAAATCTCATCTCAGAAGACTTTATAAATCAATTTATTTACCACTATGGATCAAGTCTTATTCCTTTTACTGGAAACTACTCCACTTTTGAGTCTTTAAGCTCTGTACTTACACTATTCCAATTTTTAGAAGATATCTCTATTTTTCACCCAATAGCCATAAAAAATACCTCGTTACCTAAAAATATTATGGATTCCTATACTCAAGATTTGTCAAATTCAACTGAAACTAATACTTCAGTATTAAAAACCCAAATCTTGTTTCTAATACTACGTTATTTGCCACTAAATAGCAAATCAATTATCAGCACTCTTTTCACATCAAGCTTACTCAATAAAAATGGCACTACAGTTACAGAAAAATTGGGCATTATTTCGGATATATTTGAAAATGCAGATGCTTTAGACCTTATTTTTACAAAAAACTTGAACTTAAGATTATTCTCTTTAGATTTTTGCAGAGTTGATGTTTCTACCGAGTTTTTGTCTAGCACCCCAATTGATATAAGGCTAGTTCCTGAAGTTGATAGAATGATTCAAAAAAAAATTAATAGCTTCGAACTTTTATTTGAAGAGTGTTTACAGAATTTACTAAATATACCAGTATCTGAACTAAAAGAGCCTGATAATTACGATTCATCAAACTTGGTTTCTTCATTTTATTTCTACTCAATTTCCCAGTTAGCTATTGATTTAAACTACAGCTATCCAGATTTGGTTGAGAGTTATATAAAGTCAAAACTTTTTATGAAAAAAATTGAAAAAATTGTACTAAGTTCTTTAGATGCTCCTCAATTCCCAATTAATGTCAATGGAATTGATATTGATAATCACAGCGCAAACAAAATACTTCACTTACATATGGCATACAAATTCACAGAATCTGAAGGAACTCTAATCACTTTAGAGCAGTTATACCATAAGTGCATGCAATACGTTTTCCCGTTGGTATATTCCTATCAAAAACTTGTTGAAACTCTAATTAGCTATATAATTAACTCTATTTCTAGCTTCGAATTTAGTAGCTCGGTTTTACCCTATGGTATCTATTTTATCAATTCCTCATACATTTTACCAAATGATCGCCAAAAAACTCGTGAGGTAAGAGTATGGGAGAAGTTAATGGTTTTACTTAATAGCAATATTAAATTTATTGAACTTCTCTGTGATTGCTTTATTAATTCTCGTCATGATGACCTAGATATTGGAAAAATATCTTTATATGTTGAAAAATTATCTGAGAATTACATTAATCTTGTTAACATTTTTAACACGCCAAAGACACACGAACTTTATTTCAATAATTTCTTTTATATTATTAAAAACTGTGAAAATTATGAACAAATATTGTCAAACTTGTACAGATTTGAAATCAGCAACGCTCTATCATATCAAAATTTTAGTCAAATTTTAAATAATTATGGTGGCATTATTAATTCTCTTAACATCAGCTTGGATACTAGTAATAATGTTATATCACGAAAAATATGGGAGCTTTATCACCCTCAAACACTCCCTACTTTTGATCTGAAAATTCTAGAAATCAAATTTATAAAAATCTTATCAACTTTAAATAATTTCAATTTTTCAAAGTCGCTGAATAATTCTATCAGCCGTGACCTAGATTACTCGTCAGTAATTCGTGATACTGACATTATCATCCAAGCTATTGCTACTTTGTACACAGCTTCAAAGAGGCATATTTCGACGCGTTCCCGTAAAGAAGATCTTGAAAAACTATTTTTGAAGCTTTCAAGTATCGCTTCATCATTAGGAAACGTTTATAATGTTAAAGGATTAGCTTTTTCTAAAACTAATCCCAATGTTGCCATAGAATCGCAATCTATTCATCCACCATCAATTCTAGATCCTAAATTCGACCAATTCAATAACGAGCAAGAAACGCTTGAAAATAAAAATTCCATGATTTTAAATTCTGTGGGATTTAAATTTGTGTTGTTTAACCCTGTACCCCTAATTGACTTTTCTGATACAATTAACCAAAAGAAAAGTTTGTTACATTATTCTAGCTCTGCATCTATACTTCCTAAAATCGAGGATTTAGGTTTAGATCTAAGTTATGATAATTTGCAAACAATTAAGCTTTTTGCAAATAAGCTTCAATGCTTAATAAAAAACCACCACTTATCTTTATCTGAAATTTCAAAAATTATGTACCCCAAAATCTTCTATTGCCCTATGAGCTCTATTAAGGATAACTCTGAATTATTCAGTCCAACGGTCAAATTTACTTCTGGTAATAATTCTTTTTATATGGATATTGTTAAAGAGCCCATATTCAACCAGGCCGTTGAGCTATCATCGCAAATCAGATTAAGCTGGATTGTTGATATCATTGATGATATTTTATACAACAACATCAACATTTCGGACCTTAGTACTGCTGATCTAGAATATCTTAAATCAGAAATGCTTTCATTATCTAATCTTGAATCAGAATTGACCTATTTCTATAACTCTGATATCCTTTCGCCGTTTGAAGATATACCAAGCTCGCATATGATTGGGAACTTATTTAATATCATTAAAGACGCTCATATTAGCTCTAATTCTTTAATAATATCGTCTAAACACACTGACTCTTTTATATCGCCATCGCATTCTACTCTTAACCAATTATTCACTAGTAACTCAAATATTTTTGTAGATTGGAACTGGCCAATACCTTCGAACGATATAAATTTAATCGACTCATCAGTTTATACACAATCTTTGTTTTATTTTGTCCACTTACTTCAAGAGACCC
Source organism: Smittium culicis (assembly GCA_001970855.1). Taxonomy (NCBI): domain Eukaryota; kingdom Fungi; phylum Kickxellomycota; class Harpellomycetes; order Harpellales; family Legeriomycetaceae; genus Smittium; species Smittium culicis. The sequence continues at coordinate 17,219 of LSSN01001862.1, forward strand.
CTATATGTGCTTTCCCAGATGTTAGAGAGCTTGCCACATCTTTTTATTCAAGAATGATATCTAAACCGAATTCTATTAGTTTATTAAATACTATATTAGAATCTGATAATAATTCTGATAGCCCCATAGCTTCAAAACCCACATTTTCTTACCATTCGTTTGACGACCTTAAGCTAAAGCATAAAATTGAATCAGTCTCTAAAAATGTAACAAGTTTCATTAATGGGTTTTTCAGAGTCTTTTCATTTTTACTTGATAACAAATTAGCCAATGTAAATACCGTCAATCACCTAAACGGAGAATCCGACGAAAATCAAAAAAACTTGGAATTTATCATATCGAAACAAAAGCTTACAACCCTAGTAACTTGCCTACTTCATATTTTACGCGTTTTTTCATCAACCTCTGATACTATTTTATCACAGCTATATCTATGTACTATATCAATTAATAATGTTAAAGATATATGTAACGATATCCACAATCATACCAACCTGGGATCATTGAGCCTTTCAAATGTTGAAGCATTGAACGATAAGAACAAAAGTATTCATTTTGTGAGAAAACTTTTTTTCATTGACTCAATTTCTTCATTAAGTAGCGCTATTAAAATCTTGGAAAAGGTGCCTTTTAATAAAACTGATTCGCCTGATCTAGATGTGATGATATCTAAATGTGAATTTATGACACTTAAAGCTTTGATTACATTGAACATATCAACTCTTTTAGCTCAATTCCCCTTTCAACCTGTAGATCCAGCATCAAAAGTTCACGATCTAATAAGCTTAAATGATATTTCTATGCATGAGTCTAATATTAAAAGTATTACGAATGACCTATTTAATAAGATAACAAACTATAACCAAAACTCTCATATTCGGTCAATCCTTGAAACTGAATTAGAATCTCAAGTAATAGAATATAGAAACCTTGAAGGTCTTTCTGTTTATAGGTCAAAGTATGATAAATCGACTAATAACATTTATTCTTCTAGCAACGAAAATAACCAAAACGATGTTGTTAAAGGTGAAAATTATAAAAGCTTCAATGATCTTTGGTTCGATTTTAAGAAGTTAATAGAAGGATTATTAGATACCAACAGAATAGAAAAACTTTTGAGCGAACTTTCGTTCGTTTATGAAATTGCAGATAATTCTTTAAATAATTTCGAATCAAATCTATTATCGGCTTATAATAAATTCAATCAAGTTAAGGAGTATATTGACAATTTAGATCAGGGGCTATTTAAAGCTCTGAATAACATTCAATTAAAATCAGAGCTAGATTTCAAAGATATCATATGTTTATGGTCAAACCAAGTGAATAATATCAGAGTATGTTTAAAAAAGATCATTTGCGTATCTGACCCATACATAATATTTTCTAGCCCAATTTCTAAAACAATGACACGGTTACTATCTAAAGAAATGGTAGAATTTCCCATTGACTTGAATAAATACAAAAGTAACCAGAAAACTCATTTGATAAATGATCAAGATTTTGGAATTAGAAAATTATCTCAAAATTTTGCAAGTATGGAGTTTCTATTTAATAATCAAACTTTTTTGGACATTAAAAACTCTTTAAAGTTATCCTCTTCTCAATATAATTCGTTTTTGGATTTGCTTCAAAAAAACAAAAATCTAGCTTCAACTAATTGCGATTTAGGTCTTGATGGTAGTGAAAGTCCTCTTTATCTAAGATTCTTACTTAATTTGCTAAAGCGTATATCTTTATCTTTGATAAATTCTCAAATCTTGAATAGTTCATTAGTTGGCTGCATTAATCAAATCTTTAATGAAGTTTGCTACATTTCTCAGAGACTAGAGACACTATTAAAAAAACAGAAAGAGGAATTAGGAAGTTCTTTTAAAATGAAACCTAGTAAAAAATTCAGCTCTATTGAAAACTCCAAAGATATCTCAGATGATGCCAGGAAGTTAAAAGAAATTGAAGAATGGTTTCCAAGTTATGAAAACGAATTTGAATTGCCTTCAGATATTGATTTATTAAACGAGGATCTATCAAATAGTAACGATATTGAAAGCGAGCATTTATTAGATAACATTTCGAGCGCATCTATTCCTTCTCTTGATGAAGATTTACTAGAAGATATGTTTAATATTCATAACTGGATTTTCGATAATTACGATTTAGACAGCAATCTCCCAATAAGATCATTCAATGACTCATTACTACGTAACATATATAAGTCGAGAAAAGTTGTAGATTTTGAATTCAGCTCAGATAAAATGAACCATTTAGATATTCCAAATTACATTGATATTAATGAGTTAAAGACTTATTTTGAAGACTTTAGTTCTGGTATATCCATCCCTGTTCTTAGTTCATCCTTAAATTCAGAACTTGAATCAAGATCGTTGTTATATACTCATCTATTAGAAGATAGTTACAAAATTTCTTCAGACTTAGGAGGTAAGTTATATTCACTTTCCGAAAATTCTAGAAACATTAGATTTTCGGAAGAAAAAAACTACCGATCTTTGCAATCAGTCAGATTTGGTAAACACGTTGACGAGTATTTGAGCTCCTCTCACGCACTATTACTGTCAAATTATATTAATAGCTCGTTTAATTCACCCATTGAGTTTAACATAACGCGTAAAAGTGCTCAAAATTCAAATATTGAAAATAAAGTCAGAAGCACTCCAACTATTTTCGATTTTAAAGACTCTTCTCAAAACTTTGATGATATTCAGACCTCTCTAAAAAATAATTTGATATACAATGCCCGAAATCCTCTGTCTTCTTTGATAAAACTGCAAACTGATAAAATAAGACTATACGATTTTTACCATCATAGTAATAAGCAAGAGGCACAACTCTTAAACTCAACAGTATCTCCTCTTCTCTTTAGAGTTGAGCAATTATTAGAAGAATATAGTGACCACTCTGTTTTATTGCAAATAAAATCAATATGTGTAAAAATTATGAGTTTATCTATTTCTACCCCAATCGCTAAATTACTTACTGGTATTGAATCTCTATTAACTAGATCTTTAGACTGGGAGAATTATAATAGCTGCAAAGAAACTTCAATACAAAGCCAGCTTGATATTATTATCAGTCAGATAATAAAATGGAGGCAATTGGAGCTTTATTCTTGGCCTTTGTTAATACAAATAGAAGAGTCGAATAGACGAAAAGAATCATATAAATATTGGTTCGAAATTTATTCAATTATTGTAAAAGATAATAAGTTCTTTGAAAGCTATTCTCAGTTATCTGAAACATCTTTACGCTCATCCGTAAGTGAAGAACTCAAGGATATTGTTCAATTATTTGAGAAACCAGATCCTAAAGAAATTTCAAATATTGTTGAGGTTGCAGATCGATTTTTACAAACTTGTTCAGTCGGTGAGTTCCACTCAAGATTACAAATTTTAAAAGATCATTTAAAGCATCGAAAAGTACAGTTTAATTTATTTATTGATTCAATTTCGGGTTGTGTGACTGAAAAATATTCATCTCTAAGCTCCGCTGAAAATACTAAAAATGTACTCAATTTTAATATGTACAGAAGTGATACTATATCAATAACTTTAGAAAAAACAATATCTTATTTCGATCAGTTTTCTCAATCAATTAAAAGCGAAATTGATCAATTTAAAGATTCGATAAGCAAAGAACTAGCTGAGTTTGTAAAAATATCTAGTTTTAGTGATGTGAATCCTATTTCTCTAAAAAATAGCGCTAAAAATACCCATAGCCATTTGTCAAAATGCCTTCGTAAATGGAGAGATTATTTGCTTACTCCATCTAATTCTATAATCGAAAAATTTATCAAAACTAACTCCATAGTTACCTCTGTTTTTTCTATTAACGATAGATTTTTTACAAGCACCAATTCGAACCATAAAAATGGTGCGTCAGAAAGAATGTATAAGCATTCACTATCAGGAGCTAGCAACGTATGCTTTAATTCTTGTTTGAATTGCCATAACTTTTCACAAGCAAATAATATCAAGATCGATTTAAAAAAAATTAATAAACTTGAAAAAATTGGTGTTAATTTAAGTGATTTATACTATGCTCTTGGTTTTACTAAACATAATAATTCTTTGGAGCAACATATGCTTAGTAGTATAGACAAAAACCCCAACGGCTCGAATATTTCCAAGATTAATCAGTTCAATGCCGTATTATCCTATTTGAATAAATATTGGAACATTAACAAATGGACTGTTAGTGTTAATGCAACTTTATTCAAGGATGACATTGGTTCGCAATTTTCTGGCAATTTTGAACTTCCAAAAAACTTAGAACTTTTTGAGAACAAAGTATTATCACTTTCACCGAATGCTTCCAATCTAATACAATTTGTCGAGTTTTATAAATGGTTTACTGCAAGAAATAACAAGTTAATACATTCTTCAAGCTCTTCCAACTATATCAGGAATTTTTGGCAAACTCCTTTCCCTAGCCCGGTTACAGTTTCTTCTATAGTTTCTCCGAACAATTTGCAAAAATTCCTATCCTCCTGCATTTTTAATGCCATTAATGTAAATTATAATGATACATCCTCCAAATTAAACTTCATCTCTCAGAAAATCTATATCGTCGACGAATTAGAAGCTTATATAGTTTCATTATCTGAGCAGATCAGCCATTTTCAAACTCTATCAACACCCGCAGAATTATTAAATAAAGCTGAGAATATATTAACTGAGGCACAGATGAAAACATCAAATAACGAGATATCTCTTAAAAAAGAAGCTATTTCTTCTTGCACTCATTCTAATAGCAAATCTACTTCTAAGCATATAAAAAAGATCAAAGGAACAATTAAAGTTGGGCAGAGCAACGATTTTGAGTCTACAAATAATCAACAAGCTGACGATTCCGATGTTCCTACTAAATTTGAGGCCATGGAAATCCAAAACAAAGCCATAAAATCTTTTTGGTCTCAGCAAAAGCAACTAAGGCAAAAGCTAGTAGTTGAAACAATTAAACAGCTAAGACGTTTAGGCCTTAACCCTAACACTAAAATAGAATCGCTCTCTTTATCAAAGGATAACAGCCATCTTTCATTTGATCTTTCTAGTGAAATCAAAGACACAGCTCTCTTAGAAGTTGATAATTTTGCAAAGTCTATTCATTTACTAATTAATAGTAATGATAAATTTGTTTTAGATGGTACTCATGCCTCTTTGGTACTGCTAAATCAATTAGACATCGAATACTACGAACAGTTAACATTTGTAAACCAAGCTTTCAGGTATGGTTACTATTTAGACTCAAGTAAACAATCTGTAGAAAGTTTGAATGGTAGATCAGAAATTATCCAACAACAAGTTGATCGACTATTTGGATTATTATTAAGCTGGAATCGTAAAATTAAAAAAGAACGAAAAACTACTAAGAAACTTCTTGATAGCATGACTGATATTAACCAGCTATTATCCATTTTTACAGGTGTGGTTGGGCTTAAATCTGATTTTATTGGATATAAAAAACACAGTGTAAATAGACACCTTCCTTCCATTCCTCCTAAATATCTAAATGACAAAGCTATTAGTTCAGATTTTGAATCTAAAAAGATTTTAATTGACTCGATTATAAATAATTTGATACAGCTAATTACTACACTAAAATCAACTTTGGATTCCAAGCTAAAATTAAATGCTTCAAAAAGTAAAGAAATAAATGATTCGAGTCCATCTCTTAATCAAGACTTCCAAAATCTATCTCTGAATAAAAGTAATTTAGATGGTATACTATATGTTAATTTGAGCGATTCTGATATAAATTATGCAATTTCATCATTAACTGACCTACTAGCTTGCTCAAAAAATATTCAGCATTCTGCAAGTTCACTTTATTTCAGGTTATCTACACAATGTAAACTTGCAAAAATATCACCATCATCAGGCTTTGCACTATTGATTAGTAAATTCTCATCAAATATTTTTAATCCTAATGCCATATCTAATATTACCAATTATGGTATATCTTCATTGCTTATAAACTGGGAAAACTATTTTTCCACTTTGCATGCAACTGTTAAGAGCGTATTCGATCAATCACCTCAACTTAAAGAATTAATTCTATCTTTCCTTGGAAAATTTTTATCTGACTGCTCAGATGACCATTTTGGAAATAGTTCAAGTGATTTCAGTCTTAATGTTAAATATCTCCAACCAAGCTTCGACGGGTATCCGGAAATCTCCCAAGAGCTTTGTGCAGCTAATTTTGCCTCATTACAAACAGAATTAAATATTTATAAGATAATAGGCTTAATCTCTGACCTTGGAAATGCTGTAACTGTTTCGCTTCAGCATATTTTTAAAGTTTTTGAAAAATATAACCCCAAAACAACTGCTTTCACTTCATACTCTGAACATTTTTCATTTAACTTGGATGGTAAATCCGAACCTATTTGCAATAAATCTTCTTTGGATGATGACAATAAAGAAGATCTAGATCAATATAATCTTCACTCTGACGAAATTAAAACAAGAGCAGAATATTTTGATAGCCTTTATAAATCCACAAATATTTCACAGATATCTAATCTAATTCTCAATATTTCTAATCATATTGGAGCTACTTTTATTTCTCTTCTTAGTAGCGATGCTAATTCTGATAGCTCCACAATTGAGGCTTATTATTATTTAGAATTTTTGATTTCCAAAAGAGTAGAGCCATTGATTAAACAATACTACACTTATATTCAGCACATATTCAATGCACTTACTCAACAGCATTACCAATTCACCAAATGTGGAAGGATATTCTCACAATTAATTACTTCAATTTTCAATAGAGGTTTAGCTTCGCACGATGCTCTTATAAACCACCAAAACATTGGTCAAAGCGAAGAAGATACAAATGATAGCTCAGAAGATAATAGAAACAAAGAGTTTGATACCACTGACGCTTCTGGAATGGGCGAGGGTTCAACAGAAGGCGCAAAGAATGTTTCAAACGAGATAGAAAATGAAGATCAGGTTTTAGGTGCAAATCAAAAAGACAAAGATGAAGAAAATCCAGATAAAAGTGATAAGCCTGCGCCTAGAAATGAAGATTCTGTCGAAATGGATGCCGATTTTGATGGAGAAATAGGAGAAGCTGACTTAGAAGAAGATGATTCAGATATCGAAAACGATAATTCAGACAACGAAGTTATGGATGAACAGCTTGGTAATGTCGACTTAACTGATCCCACTGCCGTAGATGAAAAAATGTGGAATGATGAAGATGATAGTAAACCCGATGATTCAAGTAAGTCCAACGCTGCTGAAAAGCAATTATCTGGATCTGCTGAAAAGGGAAATAATGATCAAGATATGGTTGCTAAAGAAGATGATGAACCGCCAAATGATTCAAAATCTGATGATAGTCAAAATCAATCTAAGACTGAAACTAAAAACGATCCCGAAAACAAATCTGAAAATGATCAAGCACATGAAGAAGACCGTGATAATCATTTTGACGAAGATAGCCAGGGTGAAGACGAAAATGAAAATCCACCTTCTACCGATCCTAACGGATTGGGAGCAAGCCTTCCTATTGCAGATGTTGAAAATGAGCTAAATGATCAGATGGACATTCCTGATGATTTGAATCTAGATAACGAAAAAAATTCTATGGAAGATGAACATGATATGGATTATGAAGACGAATCTCTAATTTCTGATCCTCTTGATAAGCCAAAAGACCAGAAATCCAACAAAAACAATGTTGAAAATGATCAAAGTGAAAACGAAAATGAAGCTAATCAAGATGCTATCGATGAAAACCAAGATGGTGACTTAGATGAAGATAAATCTAATCAAAATCCTGATATTCATAATGATCAGAACTCAGATGAATTAGCTGACGAAAATTCAATGGACATTGATGAACCTGAAAAAGATAACAAAAATGTTGAAGATCCAACCGAAATCGCTGATGAAAATCCCAAAGATCAAAATAGCACTGATGATTTGGACCAAAAAATTCAAACAGATGACATCTCTTTAGATAATAATAACGAAGATGTCTCTGAAAATGATGAGTCCGAAAATAAAGAATCTCGACCTTTGAATGAAACTGGCCAAAAAGATCAATCTGAAGTATTTGGCTCTGGCACAGATTCCGGAAATAACGATAACTCTGATCTTACAAACAACGACAAAAATTGTTCAAACACTTCAAACACAAACATTGATGAAAACAAAAATATCCAAAATGATAATAATTTAAACCAAACGGATATTAGCGAATCAAATTCAAACACTGATGGCCAAAGCTCAATGGATAATAATAATAATAGCAATTTATCAGATAATCAAAAGTTTAACCCCATGACAAGCGATAGAGCAAAAAATTCCAGCACCGAAAATCAAGATTCTAATAAAAACTCTAATAAAAAAACTCTTGAAAACGAGTTATCTCAACGAAATAACCCTCTTCGTTCTTTAGACGATAGTATGAAGAACTGGGAACAAAAACTAAATCTAATCGAAAGAGAAATTGAATCTCTTGGCTCTGAAAGTAATGATACTGATAAAAACTCGAGCAGTATGGAAATAAATGACACCGATCTTCAATATCAACACGTTGGAGAGGATGAGGCTCATCATACTAGTGCAATGGCCGACACTGAAGAAGAAGTTATTAAAAATCAGCTTAGCTCAATTAACCCAGATAATGATACAAAAAATATAGATGACAACTCTAACATATCTAATCCAGACCCAAGAGACCCGTCAACAGAATCGTCAAACATACCTAATACAATAAGCTCTAATAGCCAAGAAGATGATATCCCTGATCCTATGGATACTGATAACCTAGAAGTACCATTGGATGGCAACAACGCATCTAAGCTATCTAAGTTGCACGACATCATTAAAGAGCTCTCTAATCATAACCAAGAGAATAAACCCATTAATGATGAGACTGGTAAAAGTATGGACCTGGAAAATAACATTAATGGCGAAAATAGTAACAGCGAACAACAGGATAATATTCTATATTCGATGGGAAGCAGTATTATTAACCAAAATAGTGATAGTGCTGAAGGCGAAAACGTAGATAATGAAAGCTTGGCTGATAATAAAGTAGATGAAAATATAGAGGAAAAAATTATTTCGAGTGACGAGAATAATAAAAGTTTCAACTTTGAAAAGCTCAAAATAGAGCTTGATTTGGCAACTAGCGATTGGCATTTAAATAGCCATAATAAGAGCGACGCAGTTGCCCTATGGAATGGCTTCATTATATCTAATCAAGAAAACTCGATGAGACTTTGCGAACAGCTTAGACTAATTCTTGAGCCTACTCTTTCAAGCCATTTGAAAGGTGATTATAGGACTGGAAAGCGTCTAAATATGAAAAGAATAATTCCCTACATAGCTTCACAATACAAAAGAGATAAAATTTGGCTTAGAAGAACTAAACCCATGAAACGCCAATATCAAGTTATGCTGGCAATCGACGACTCAAAATCAATGATATCTTTACATGAAAATGATAGTTCAAGTTTAAGCTCAAAAAATTCAAACACTGTTAAGCTAACTTTTGAAACGCTAGCTTTACTAACAAACTCTTTGCAGTTGTTGGAGGTGGGCGATTTGAGCGTTGTTAGCTTTGGGGATGAAGTAAAATTACTTCAACCTTTCGGGAGTCAATTAGATATTGAAAGTGGCGCAAGAATAATTTCTCAACTAAAATTCGACAATGAGTCCACAGATATTAAAAGTTTACTGTCTACTGCCACAAATATATTCAATTCGGACCTCAGCGGAAGTTCTCATAATAAAAATGAGGAACTATGGAAACTAATGATTATTATGTCTGATGGTATTTGCCAGAACCATAATGATCTAAGACAACTAGTTAGAAATGCTGCTGATAATAGAATAATGATTGTATTTGTAGTTTTGGATAGAAGCGGCACTACCAACTCCAAATCTAAAAACACACCTGAAACTAAGAATACCAATTCTATAACTGAAATAAAACAAGTTCAATACGTAACAAATTCTTTCGGTAAGCTTGAACTTCAAATGACAAAATACCTTGACACATTCCCATTTGATTTTTATGTGGTATTACGTGACATCAACGGCCTTCCAGAAGTCCTGTCCGATGCACTAAGACAATTTTTTGCTTTAGTAGGAAATGAAAACTAGTCTTTTAAAATACTTCATATTTATTTACTTTTATCCTTTAATTTTATACCTTACATTATCTTATACTTTATTTTTCCAAATAAAATAATTAATTTTTTATTTTCCCCCCATTTTCGTTGGTTTCTCAATTAAAGCAAACTATAATTATTTAATTATTTATACAGATGAACTTAGATAACAGATATAAACATAATTTTATTTCTAATACTTTAGTTTAATGTTCTCTAATTTTATACTGTTCATTTTTTTTAAAGATGACAATCTCTTTGTAGTTATTAGTTAGCTAATAGGAAATTGATATAGCTGCTGGATATATCAAGTTATTTATTTGAAGATTTTTTATTATAAAATAAAAAAATAGAATAAAACTTTGTAGTGGGAAATTTTAATACTAAAAGCTCCAAAGAAAATTTTTTTCTCTTCAAGCATACCAATAATGTCGTAGAAAATTGCAAAAAAAATTTTGTGCTCATTGTCACGTGTGAGATTAGTGACTTTAAAAGCTAGGGCTAAATAAGTTTATTGAGATAATACAGAATAAAATATATAGGAATAAAACTAGATTAGATTTGTGAAATGATGTTGAACAGCTTAATTTATCATCGGAAATGATTATGTTGTCCTTTAATACTAAAAGATAAGGCTATAGATAGAATAAGGAGTATTGGTTCGGTGGACAAAGCGATGGAATTATAAGAATTATGTAATTATGTGCTTAATGCGAGGGAGTTTCATGATAAAATATTGGTTAATGACACTCTTGTAGTTTACACTTTTATTTTTATCAAATTTTTAAAAAGTTAAAAATTTAAAGTATCAAACCTCAATTCTAACAACTTTAATATTATAATCACAAGTTTTTTAGCTCATCAAGTGCTAATTTTTGATAATAGTGCGAAAAACATAGTCAAGTTTTAAGTAAAGTTAATTTAAGTTAATTATTCACCTCTAGGTACAATTAAAAACTTAAAATAAGACCAATTTGTATCAAATCTATAGGTACCTTTGGACTCGACGGAAACTCAGTCTTTAATAAATAGTAAAGTAAAATATAAAATTATTAAAAAAGCTTTTTTTTTTGGTGCAAAAAGATCCCCAGCCTTTGTCGCAGAGAAAGCTTAAACCAAAAAAGATAACTTTGGTACTATAAAAATTTTCAAGCGACTCTGACTTGTTAATACAATATTGTGTGTCTCATCAAGAGCTACAGTTTGGTATATATTTCAGGCTTATAGGATAAGTATAACCTTGGCAATTAAATTCTGAGCGTCCAAGTTCGGAGCACGTCTTTTAATTAGTCAATTTTCAATAAAAAAGTGCGGATTCGATCAATTTCAATTAATTTGACGATTCCAACTAATTTGCAGCACAAAATAATTACTGCATAATATAAACAAAAAAAAAAAACTAAAATCACAAAAAGCCAAAAAAAAAACTTTAATTTATCAGCTATGGTTATAAGAAAGCCTATTAAGCGCTCAAGGATGTTATTTAGTGACGCTGTAAAAAGCGACGACTACGAAAAGACTTCAAATGAAGTATATAATCGTAGAGATGCTAAATATCCTAGGTCTGTTGACCTCAAGAAGGTCACGACTAAATCTAAACCACAATTAAATAAAAAAATAAGCACTGTAGATATGGGCAATTCTGTGGAAGTGTCCCTAAAACATCTAGTAAATGGAGGTAGCCAAAGCTGCTTGAAAAAGATCGGTAGCGAAGGCTCAGACCTTAAAATCGGCTGCGCCTGGCCCCAGTTCAAAGGAAATCATATAGATGCCATAGTTAGAGTCGAAGACTCTATTAATTGGACATACCATACTAGGAATGATTATCAGATTGCAAAAGCATCATATTTTATCTTTGATAAAATCGAAGATGCAACAAAATTCATAACATTAAAATTGAACTATGGTAACAAACAGATAGATTTGTACCAAACGGTTAAGCCTGAAGAGGACATAACCGTAATTAATGTCCCTAACTACAGGGATGTTGGAATTTTATCAATGATAAAAATTATAAAGGAGTAAATAGAACCCTTGGCCACGATATTTGACGTATGTGCGTGGTGCAAAAAAAACGGTAAAACTATTCATCCATATGGGATGAAAATTCTAGTCAAAAAATTGAATCAGGAAATCGAATTGCCGCTCTTCCTTGAACATGATACTGAATTTATAAATCTTTTCTACAAAGGATGTAAAGAGGCATACAGTTATTGCAAGTCTACAGAGCATTGGAAATCGGAATGCGAGGCCCTAAATAAAATCATTAGTGAAAGAAAAGCCCGCAAGGGGAACATTAAAATTGGATTTGTTTTTAAGA